>PVKU01006184.1:0-108753 GCA_004027475.1 Anoura caudifer
CTCAAGACTTCTGTGAGTTCCGCCACCCTCCTCTGGAAAGGACCCTGGTACCTCAACCACCTCCTTGTGTTACAATCTAGAAATCAGGCATCAGGACCTAGTCCACATAAAGGTAAAGCAAGAAAATTGGGGGTGGGGGATGAAGTTTCACAAGTACTTGAGGAGGCCAGGACAATGTCACATGGTGAGGTATTAGACAGGGAACTCCTGCCCAATTCAGGAGTCAGACTTCGAGAAAGTGTTTACTTGTGGTTTCATCCTTCCCAATGGAATGTGAGCACAACTGATGGATGCTGGTTCCAGGCTTCTTCCATAAAACTTCCCCCATGGTCCCAATTGCTCTGCCTATTGGAAGCAGATGGTGAGGAGGCCCAAGGGAACAGTGAGCCTCAGGGATAAGAAATATAAATCCCTGAATCAGCACATGAAGGAAAGCTACCTGCTAACCAGGAACATCTGCCTTGTATTGTTGTATGAGCAAGAAAACACTTCTATTGTGGTGGAGCTATTATACATTTGGGCATATTTGTTACAGCAGATACAAAAATATCCTAACCAATACAGTGAAAAGCTAAAACAGATACAATTACTCTCATCCTTAAAAAAAATTCAAACCAAAAGAAAAAAGAAAAAAAGAAATTCAAACCTTAGTATTAATATTTTTTATTAAACCAACCTGTAGCTTTAACTTAAAATATATAATTGAGTGATGGGTTTATATCTGTTATTTTACATTAAAATCTTGCAAGGGTTGTAGGTAGTATTTGAACATTTAAGAGAACTTAAGATTCACCATAAATAGTTAATTTATTAGGTGTGTCAAATTACTTAAGTTTTGGGGAAGTTTTAAAATAAATACATTTAATGCATTAGATTTATGGAGCTTCTTGTGTGCTTGGAAAGGTTTTGTTTATTAATCAAACACTTGAAGTCTTTAAACTGAAAATGTAATGTTAATTTTATAAATGCACCTTCAACTGTTTAAAGGAATGTAGTTATCTAAGTATGTAAAATAGATTAAACACTAAGAAAGATCCTCATCAAAGCTGTTGGATTTCACTTCAGGTCAAGATGGAGTAATGATGGTTGGATTAACCTCCTACCTAAAATAACACCCAGTCCCCAAACAACCATGTAACCATACAAAGGATATGAAACAATGATCTTCAATACAGTAGATGTCAGGCAACGAAGGGCAGCGGTTCTCCAGAGACGGGAAACAGACAGGGTGAGCCCTACAATTGCCCTAGCTTACTGACTTAAGAACAGATTCCAGGCAACAGTGCAGGCAGAAAGAACCCCGGTAGATCCTAGCAGGTTTCCTGAGTTGGGGAGATGCAGACAAGAATCTTAGGAGACCGGGCAGCTTGAGTTCCTAAGACAGAGTTACTGGAGAGGAAAGAGCAGCGCACAGTATTGATTACAGGTTGCTTATGAAGAAACTACCCAAGTTCAAGGAAACACCACTAGAAAAGATTAGAAGGAACAGAAATTAGCTCTCACATAGGGATAGGAACAATGCTGTTCCCACTAGCCAAAACGGAAAAACTCATAATTCACAGAGTGATGCTTGGAGTATTCAGAAAGATCATGCTTCAGTAAAGGAAAAGATAGCTTTAGCTTGAGGTTTCTCAGGACCTCCCTAAGAAATTGTTTTGAAAAACAAGAGAAGGAGGAGGAAGTGGAGAGGAGGAGGAAGAAGAGGAAGAAGAAAAGAGTTTGATTTTTGAATAATTGATGCACACATGGCACAAAACTTGAACGGTACAAAAGGCATAGCCTGAAAAATGTCTTTCTCCTGCCTTTTCTCATTTCCTTTCTTGAAATCAGCTACTATAAACTGGTTTCTTGTGAAGCTTTTCAGGGATTTATATATATCCTTAAAAAGCCCATATAGTTCCATACCATACACATTGTCCCGTGTCTTGTTTTTCTTCACTTACTTTCTTGAACATCATTAACATATTAAGCTACCTCCTTCTTTTTAGTGACTGCACAGTGTTCCATGGGATAAATGTACTGTAATTTATTTAATCAATCTCCTGGGATGAATATTTGGGCTGTGATGTAGGCAAAATTTTGACCCCCATGATCTATACTCCCTGGTGTTACTTCCAAGAATATGTAGCATCAAAAGGAACTTTGTAGGTATAATTAAAGTTAATAATCAATTAAAGTGGGAGATTATCCTGGATTATCAAAGCAGACTCAGGGTTTTCTTATGAGCCCTTAAAAGAAGGAGGCAGGATCAGAAGAGAAATCTGAAGCATGAGGACACACCATTACTGGCTTTTCAGAGGAAGGGGACCTTGTGGCAAACTTGATCTTGCCAACAACCTGAATGAGTTTGAAAGAGGATTCCTCCACAGAGCAGCTCCCAGCCTGGTGAGATCCTAAGCAGAGAACCCAGCTGAACCATATCTGTGTCCCAACTTCCAGCCCATGAAACTGTGAGATAATCCAAGGGTGTTGTTTTATGTGACTAATTCATTGAACTTTATCATGTAGCAACAGAAAAATATGAATATCCTCGTGTGCATGACTTTATACAAGAGTGTGAGTGTATTGATGGGATAAATTCCCAAACATGGAAGTGGCTAAGTGAAAGAGCAGAAGCATTTAACACTGTTACTTCCTTCTAAGTGGCATTCTATGGAATTGTGCTAGTTACACTCCCTCCAGCTGGCTTTGTCAGTGCCTGTTTCCCGCACTCTCAGCAACCAATATGTCTTTTGATTTGGGGCAATTATTATGAGTTAAACTGTGTCCCCCCCAAAAAAACATATTAAAATTCTAATCCCCACTTCCTCTGAATGTAACCCTATTTGAAGACAGGTCTTTAGAGAAACGATCAAGTTAAAGTGAGGCCATTAGTGTGGGTGCTAACCCAACATGACTGGTATCCTTAGAAAAATAGGAAATTTGGACACAGAGAGTGAAGACAGTGTGAAGACATATATGGAGAAGATAGCCATATGACTACAGGAGTTCTCTGTAAGCCACAGAACCCCGAGAATGACCAAAAACACCAGAAAACAGAAGAAGCAAGGAAAGATCCGACCTAGAGCCACCAGACTGAACATGGTCCTGCTGACACCTTGGTTTCAGACTTCTGGTCTCAAGAACTGTGGGACAATAATCTCTGTTGTCTTAAGTCACAACATTTGTGATACTTGCTACAGCAGCCTTAGGAAACTTATGGGCTCCAGTCTTGGAATGGCTTGAGGATAATCCAATAGAAGTGATGTCATATAAAAAGGGGAAGTTTGGACACAGACATGTGCACAGAGAGAACCATGGGTGAAGACAAAGGCAGGGATGGGTGATGTGTCTACAAGCCAGGGAATGCCAAGATTTCCAGTAAATCACCAGAAGCCATGGGAGAAGCCTGGAACCCATCCTTCCCTGCTACCTTCAGAAGGAGCACAGCCTTGCTGACACCTGGTTTTGGACTTCTGGCCTCCAGAACCATGAGACAAAAACTTTCTGTTGTCCTAAGCCACCCAGGTTGTGGTAATTTGTTATGGCAGCTCTAAGAAAAAAATGTACTCCTTTTCTGGTCACCTATGGTTATAGGGGTGGGTTCGAGGGGAGAAGGTAGTGGAGATACCAGGAAGACTCCTTGGAGGAGGCAGGCCTTGTAGATGGAGTGAGGTTAGTGGTGGGGGAATGGAAAGGGTAGGCACTTGAGTGTATGCTCCTTAGGCTTTCTCAGGAGGACAAAAGTAGGATGGTGGTGGAAACAAGGGGTGGGTGAAAGGCCCCAGGACAGATGTGGGCAAGGGAGGATAGAAAGACACATTAAAGACAGGTGAGTAAACATCCACACCTTGGTCTCATACCTGGTAGGTATGGGAGGTGAGAGAACGCTTCCCAAGGCTGAACAGCACTGGGCTGGGTGGATAGGACATTGCGTTTTGCTAGTTTGCAATGTAACCAGTGTGTGCTGGATAAAGGAGGGTTAGGCAGTGGTGAGAGGGTGTGTCATCCAGAAAAAGACAGGCAGAGGCCAATAGGAGGCCCATGCCTTATCCTGGCATCCCCAGCCCAGTAGTCTGCGGAAGGATGTGGTTCTGGGTCCACGGGGAGGGCACATGGGCGAGTCAGATGCCACTCAAAGCTGGCCAGGGCTCCATAGGCAAGCCAGTGCCAGGCTCAGTGGTGGGAACACAGAATCCTGAAGAGTATGACAGAGAATCTGAAAGACTCCATTTCTCAGAGGAGGGACTGAGGCTAGAGACACAATGAGCCAATGTGTGGAATGTGGGGAAGAGGCCAAAGGGTGGACGGGGGTGTTGAGGAAGAAGGAGGAGAAAGAAGGCCAAGAGAGGAGGGAGAGAGAAGGGGAAAGAAGGGCCAGAGAGGGAAAGAAAAAAAAAACAAGGAGAAAGAAAGGAGAAGGCAAGAGGGTGGAGGGATGAAAGGGAGAAAGCCAGAAAGATCTTCCCTGACTAAAATGACATTAAAGTGACTACAAGTTTGGAAGGTCTAGAAAAATCGTCAGGAAGAGGGTGTCTTTTTTTAAAAAAAGATTTTATTTATTATTTGTTTGTTTGTTTATTTTAGAGAGAGAAGAAAGTAAGATGAAAGAGAGGGAGAGAAACATCAGTGTGTGAGAGAAACATTGATTGGTTGTCTCTTGCACATGCCCCAACTGAGGAACCTAGCCCACAACCCAGGTATGTGCCTGACTGGGAATCAAAATAGCAACCTTTCGCTTTGCAGGATGATGCCCTACCAACTGAGTCACACCAGCCAGGGCAAGACTGTCATTCTTTATACTGATAAGATAGTAACTCCCGGTAATGCCACACTGGGGATCTTTGCCAAGTGATGGCCTTTAGAGCAAGCCAATCTACTGCCCCATCCTTATGCAGCCTCCACCCCCCTGCCTCCCCATCCTCTTTATTCCCTTGGTCAGTGCTCAGGTTGGCACTCAGAGAAGGCCCTGCCTCTTGTGGGTAGTTTTGGGCCAAGGAGGATACAGTTTTCAGGATTATGCTGAGGTATACTTTCTCCCTGTCCCCTATCCCATCTCCTCCTTGGAGAAGAGCTGGCCATGCTCTGGGGCCAGGGGATGAGGAGGTCCCATGCTCGTAGAGCTGAGGGCAGGACAAAGTCCAGGACATGGCAGTTTGACTGACAATCACAGGACCTGGTATGAGGCCCCCCACCTTTGTCTCCAAACCCCCTTCCATCTGTGCTGAGGCCACCCTGGGATGACATTTCAAGGTGCTGGGAGTCCTGAGGCCCATGGTTTGGTTTCTGCCTTGGTTCACCTCCGTCTTTCTCTGGGGGAGGGAGGGGCAGAGGGAGCTCCTGGAAGGTCTGACAAGGACCCACTGTCATCCTCTACCAACCTGAATGAGGTCCCCACAGTCATGGAGCCCAGAGCAGCTGAGTTGTAAGGACCCTAGAGGGCCCTTGCCCTTTACTGGGAGAAACAGGCCAGTGATGAACTGAGTAGCCCCATGGTATAACAGCAGGTTCACAATAGGATTAGAACCTGGAGCTCCCAAAACTATCTTTTGCCCATTTGGCTACAGCAGTGGCCTCTCTCTCTCCTGGTTCTAGGACACCTGACAGGCTTGTGACATCCTTGAGACTTGAAGAGGGTGGGGTGAGGGAGAAATGGCCAGGACAAGAGCTATAAAGAGCAGAGATAAGGCCTTTTTCTCGTGTTATGTAAAAAAGACAATGGGCAGGGATGGGAGGTGAGAGGGGTTGGGAATGACACATTCACAAGGTAAGGACAGACCTTAACATCAGCTGAACACCTGTCATGCACCAGGGATTGTGCTGGGGGATTTCATCTAAACCTCCAGTGCTAGCAAGTTGGTGTTCTTCTCACTTTCTGGAGAGAAAACTGAGGCGGAGAGAGGCTAACTTGAATGAGTTCTAAAGCCCTTGCTCTTCCCCTGAATCTCACTGGGGAGGGTAGAAGAGAAGACAAGGAACTTGAGGCTGCACTCCGGGCAGAAAGTGCCCCCACCTGTGCGCTCAGGAAGCAGCCCTCCTTAGGGCTTTGGCATATCTCAGAGATTCTGGTGGGGCTGGGGCTGTGAGGGGCGGGGGGTGCTAGGAGCCACTCACCTCCGTCAATAGTACCAAGGTGGGACAGGAGCAGGAGGACAAGGGGCAGCATGCAGGCCGTCATTGTCACCAGTCTTAACATTGGAGCTCAGAGGGTAGTGCACTTGTCCTCTGCTGTCTTGGAAATAAATGAACTAAACATCAGCCAAGGAACCTTAGAAATAAATGGGCCCTAGAGCCCTTTGATCCTGAGACACTGGAGATCTGAGGAACAGGGAACATCTGAGTCAGTCTGGGAGTTTCACACATGACAGGCCAAAGGGCAGAGAAGGGGGAGCACCTCCCTGTGCAGGTAGCACATAGACACACCCCAACAGGAAGGCAGGCACAGTGTCTGAAGCAGCCTGGGAGAACTGAGGAGGCCCCTGAAGGGAGGTGAGGGGTGGAGGAAAGGGGACTGGACCTGAGCCTGAAGAAGAAAGGTACCCTGTGTTTGACTCCATCCCCTCTGCTAAGCCCTCTTTACTGCTCCTGTGGGTAACCCTCCCCAGCCCTCAGGACACAGGGTGCAGGTCATAGCCACACCATCCTGGGATGACTGAGAGTTTTTGGGTCTGTGAGCCAAGGGATCTGTGGGTTCACTGTGGACATGGGCCCCATAGCCATCTGGAATGACCTGGGCACCCCCTCAAGGTCAGCAGAACCAAGTGCTCATTCCTTTGCCCTCGCCCCTGACTCCCTGAGTGCTCACTTCTTTTACTGGAACCTGACCATAGCCTCACCTGCCACAGGGACCCCAGGCAGAGGTGGGCCTGGTCCTGCCCAGCCTGGAGCAGGTGAGGGGCTCTGTGTTCCACATGTCAGCACAAGAAGGGGATGAAATCACCCCACATCCAGACTTAGCACCCAAACCTGGGAGGAGTGCTCTCCCCTGGCAGGAGCTTTCTAGAGGCGACTGCAGGAGAGGAAGGAACACACCACACTCTGCTCTTTATACTTTTTTTATTGGTAGGGAAATTCCAAAGTGAGGAGTCACTGTGGATGGAACAAACAAGGATTCAGCGGTGTCTGGGCAACCTTGGGACTCCTGTGAGCTGAGAGGGGCTCACAGCAGGGGTCAGGGCCCAGCCTGTCGGCTCTGAGCTCACCGCCTTGGGCCCCGACATCTGTTCCCTCTTGACTTGTTGTAGGCTCTCTGTCTGCTGCTGTCTTGTTGTCCAGATCTGGGTGAGGGTTGGGAGTCCTTGCCCCACTCACTGATCAGCTGTCACCTCGCTGGGCTTCTAAATGTGCAGCTGGAGGGTCAGTGAGAGGAGGTTGAGGCCAGAGGACTGCTTCCAGAACAAGTGTGCCCTACCCTTCTCTGGAAGCCTCAGGGTAGTGGGGGGCAGAAGTGGGGAAATGGGAGCAGCTCCTAGCTGTGGTGGGGTCCACATTCTTCAGGGAGGGCCAGAAATGGCTATTGGTGGTTTTAAGGCTGAATTTGTTCTTCAAATTCTGATCTATGGGGAGAACGACTGGGGTGAGAGTAGGTTGGGGGAGGCTGGAGAGACACAGAGGGGGAAATTTTTCTCTAGTGAAAGAAAGAGTCCTGCCCTGACCGGTGTGGCTCAGTTGGTTGGGCATCATTCTGAAAAACAAAAGGTCACTAGTTCGATTCCTGGTAGGAACACATGCCTGGGTTACAGGTACCCGGTCGAGAGGCAACTGATGTTTCTCTCTCACATCAATGTTTCTTTCTTTCTCTCTCTCTCTCCCTCCCTTACTATCTCTCTAAAAATAAATTAAAATCTTTAAAAAAAGAAATAATCCAAATCTGCCCTGAACTGCATAGCCCATGGCCATCCCATCCTTCTACCCTTGTAGCTTATCTATGGGGTGGAGCCTGGGGAGCTGTCCCAGTGTGATGCAAGGACAAGAGGGAACCAGAGCAGCAGCACCCTGATATGTCTTGGGGTCAGAAGTCATGGCCATGGTGAGTGTAGGCTATACCTGGCACAGGAGTGACTGGGGTCAGGGTGCAGTGGGGGGAAGGGATTGCTCAGGGTCACCAGTACACACTCATAGTGATGGTAACATGCAGGCAGAAACCAGCTATGCCCCTGAATCTACTCATTCAAGCTGGCATGGGTTCAGCACTCTCTTCCCCAGTCTTTCAGGTAACTTCTTCCTCTGCCACAGGCTAAGAGAACCCTCCAGATCACTCCACTCCTCTTGGCCTTCTTCAAGCTCATCTCCAGGGCCCTGTCTGTGCCTCCCTCCCTTTCCATACCCACATTCTGCCCACCTCATCCTCTGTCAGCCCTGGTCAGACCCCACTCAGCATGCACCCCTTGCTGCGTCTCCCTCTTGTGTTCTGCCTCAAGCAGTGGCCCCCCACACCCCAGAACCAGGCTTTCTCCTTCCCCAAGCCTGCAAGCAACAAGCTCTGCCCCTTTCACTGGCATCTAAATTCTTTCATCTGCTGTCCACTCTTCCCTGTCCTCACTGCCTTTGCTCAGCTTCATTATCCCTTGCTTGTATTACTGGGAAGCCACTCCCTTAGTCTCCCCACTTTAGTGCTATCTCCTTAAACGCACTGAGTGAACTGCTCAAAGTGCACATCTGGCCCCCTTCCTTAAACCCCTGAGTGGGTGTCCCAATCGCAGCCCATGAAGCCCTCTATGACTTGGCTCTGCAAACCTCATGTCCACGGACCTGCCTACAGTCTCAGTGCAGGCCACACTCTCCATGCCCTTTTTAAAGCAGTGCCCCCTGCCTGGAACATCCTGTCCCTTCTCTCTGGCATAAGGCCTTGCTCCTCACTGGAAGCAGGCAACACACAGCTTACACGCCAGCTGGTAGGTAGCAATGCTCTAAGTCCACAGTGAATCAGAGATTCAGGCAACACCCTCTGCCCAGACTGGATCAGGCAGATTTCTGGACATGATCCTATCATCCCTTGCACTGCATGTGTGTCTGCTGCCCTCACTTGGGGTGCTCTCTGGGAACAGGAACCAGTTCTCAGCCCTCCCTGCTGCCCCTTCATAGTGTTTTCAGGAGGACTGGGGAGGCAGGACTTGCTCAGGGGTGGGGATGGGGGTGGACAGCCGTGACATAATAGTTTTCCACAGCATCTGGGCCTGGGACTGCTAGGGACTCTGGGAGCCACAGAAGGCTGAACACACAGGAGGTTCCACAGAGAGGCAATGTTTGAACCCGATCTTGGAAACAGAGCGGTATTGGGGGGTGCAGAGACTTGGGCAAGAGGAACCTTCCAGACAATGGCGAAAGGAGTGGAAGAGGGAAATGGTGGGCGGGGACTGCACACCAGCTGGAGGAGCCAAGAAAAGACTGGAGGTCATCAGGGGCTGCCTGTGGGAGCTCCAGGTCAGGATACTGTAGAGCCGCTGGCTGTCAAAGCAGATGTGGGACGGGCTGGGAGGAGGAGTGTCACCCACAGCCACACCAGTTCTGGCTGAGATGCCTTCCCAGCCTTTAACCCTCCAGCTTCGCCCACCCCCCTTTGCCCCAGACAAGTAGTACCTTCCCAGATGTCTATGTTCTTGAAACTGCCAAGGATGGCTTCTCTTTGCCACTCTCGAGCACGTTATACTCTCGCCTGCTAACAGAAAGGCTGTGAGCAGCTGGTGGCAGAGAAGTGGAAGAGGGGCTCAGGAGGCCCTGACTGTAGGCTTCCAGAAGGGTCTGACCATGGCTAAACACTGAGTCAGGGAGGAGCTGTCCAAAACAAAGAGCATGCCGGGGAACCTCACCATGGCCTGCCCTGCCTCCACTCCTCTCAGTGGGCCTCGGTTTCCTCATCTGTGAGGTGGGGGCACTGGACTAGTGTCAGAGTGGCTCCCTTTGCCGACTGCTGGCCAAGGCTTGTGCTGAGTGGCATTTCATGACAACTTTCTCAAATGGATCTTATTTGTTTTGCAGCTGGGCAAAGTGACACCAGACAGCACATTCTCAGTGTCCTAGTGTGGCCATTCCCAGCATTCCAGTGTCCTGGACTCTGTGGCAGCCGAGGTGATTACAAATGCCCCATCATTTCATTACATTATCCAGTTTCAGTACTGGATAGGTGTTAGTTTCCATTTCTCTGACAAACGGATACACCCTATTAGACCAGCAGGCTGCTCTGTGCTGTACCCAGAGCTGGGAGGGACTGGATCCTGTTAGCCTTGGCTGATGTCCAGTTGCTGAGCTAAAAGAAGCAGGGCTGAGATATTCCAAATGTGAGCTCCTCGTTAGATCCAGGCCCAGAAGTTCACCTGTGCAGTTTCTTCTGGAATCAGCCAAAGAAGACAGTCAGGCCAACCACCATGACCACCAGTAGTACCAGCATGGCCCCCACACTCCTGCACAGCAGGCTTTTGCTGGCACTCAGTTCACAGGTTTCTGCTCAGTACCAGTGTGTGCCTGAGGTTGGACATCTGGGGACACACCTGCAAGCTCAGGCCAGCCCACCGACATCCTTCACATCCCAAAAGAAAAAATCAATTTCTTTTGGGATGTGAAAAAGAAAAGGAAGAGAAAAAATTAATTTCAAAGCCCAGGAAACCAGCTCTCACTTTGAAGGCAGGTGCTGGGTACCCTCCCTGACTCCCCAAGGCTAAGGGGCAGTGAGGGGATAGTGGGAACCTAGGAGTGCAAAGCAGGAATTCAGAATATGAGTGTTGGGTGCCTTCTCCCATCTAATCTCTAAGTAGCTGGCACCGTGACAAGCCTCTTATTATGTTATGGTTTTTGTACTTTAGTTTATAGTCTCCTGAACTTATTGCTTGATGTAATAATAGGTCCGTGGCTGGGATAACAAAAGAAAATGAACAATAGATACAGACATATAGATACAGACTTGAAATAACAAACTTTCTCAGAAAGGAACTTGCTCAGTCCTAGGATGCTCAGGTCTATAATCTGTGCCTCCCCCTTCCTCTGGTGGGATTGGGGGTGATGGGAGTCCCAGGTAGCAATAAAAAGGATGTAGGGGAGGGGGGAGGTGGTGCCTTTTGAGCTCTGCCCACCCCCATCCTGCCCTCTCAGGTGACTGTGGGCAAGGTTGTGGCTCTACCACCAGAGAGGGTGGGCACAGGACTAAGAGGGGCTGGGCACTCACAGGCATCAGGGGCCACTTCCCTGCAGCTGGCACTTGTCCTGGTGACAGTTAAGTTTCAATTTCATCTACAGGGTGCACTCGGTCACTCAGGCCAGTTTCCCCTTCACTTCACCCACATAGTAGATGTAGGCATAGTCTTTCTCTGACTTCTGAGTGCATTGTTCTGGGGGTGAGGGGTGGACAGCAAAAATCAGCCTGGTTAACATGGCCATAGCCCCCATGTTTACTGCCCACACTCTGCCCTCCCCACACCCACTACTCCATGGGGTTGCTTACCTTACAGATCAAAGCCCAGCTTCAAAGTCTCATTCATGGTGGTGAGTTCCTCATCAAAGCGCAGGACTGAGGAGTCTTCCAAAAGTGGTAGAAAAGAACAAAACAGAGATGCTGCCCTCTGCCCCCTGGGGTAGCCAGCCTCCTCTTTCTTTTCTACCATGCCCTCCATGCTGAAATAAGACTACTAGGGTCTTGACCCAACCCTAGATGCAGCTGGGCCTGTGAGCAAACTCAAATGGGGACATCAACACTGGTGACAACCTCATTCCGGGACTGGGAGAGGCTGCTGGGAGAACTATAGAGTCTGGGAAGGCACCTGGGCCTGGCTCCTAGATCCCTTTAGGGAGGCCTGTGAAGCTCCAGAAGAGAGGAGAGACAGGGGGTGGTGCAGGTGATGAGGCTGAGACCTCCCCAAGGGATCCCCTCCCATCCTTTCCCCACCAATGATGCCAAAAGGAAAAGCTGGGCCTACCTTTGCACTCTTCAGAATTACTGGGTAGCTTCTTGGTCTCATTCATAATCTTGGCCTTTACAATCTGTGATGTTTGCAAACAGTTCCTGAAACTCTGAAGTGTAAAATGTCCTCCAGGACACTGGAGTGGGCACTTATGAAGTGTCCTTCAAGAAAATGCCAGGTTTCACCATGACCCTGCCTTGGCTAGAACCAGAAGGTGGTGGTTCATCAGTCACCCCATATTACACACTCTCCCAGAAAGTGAGGCCCAAGAAGCAAGAGGGGTGGAGGAGACAATCAGCCTTATGACTCAGAGTCAAGACAGACTGGTGACTCTTCTCTCTAGCAGTTAATAACTAGAGGAGGACCACAGAGCAAAACGATCTAAGATCCCAAAATATCAGTGATCACAGGAAATACCAACAGGCCAAATTCATTCCTAAAACTGGAAGCTCTTGGGAGAATATGTGGAGAAATTGAACCCTTGTGCACTGTTGCTGAGAATGTAAAACAGTACAGCTGCTACAGAAACCAGTATGAGGGACCCTCAAAAAATTAAGAATAGATCTATCATATTATCTAGCTATTCCACCTTTGGATATTTACTGAAAATAATTGAAAGCAGGTACTCAAAGAGATATCTGTACACCCATGATCAAAACATTACTTGCAGTAGCTAAAACACGGAAGCAACACAAGTGTCCATTGAAGGATACACAGATAAGTAAAATGTGGTTTGTATGCATAGGTCTACAAGTATGTTATTCAGCCTTAAAAAGGAAGGAAATTCTGACACCTGCTCCAACATGGGTAAACCTTGAGGAAATTGTGCTAAGTGAAGTAAGCCAGTCAGTCACAAAAGGACAAATATGCTATAAGTATTTATGTGAATACTAATGTGAGGTACCTAGAATAGTGAAATTTACAGGAAGAAAAAGTGGAAAGATGATTGCCAGAGATGGGATGAGGGGGAATTGTAGTCAGTATTTCAGGTGCACAGAGTGTCAGTTTGGGAAGATGGAAAGTCCTGAGGACGGATGGCACCAGGGGCTGCGCAGCCACATGTAGTGCCACGATGCATTTAGTGCCACTGTACTTGGTGCCACTGAGTTGTAAATTTAAAGTAGTTAATGGCAAATTTTATGTTATGGGTATTTTACCACAATAAAAATATTTTAAATTACAAAATTAAAAATAGAGGTTCTTGAATTATGTTTTGGAAACCAAATAAATGAGCTTATGGAAATGAAGAAACACGAAGTCACTTTAGAAGCATAGGATTCCAACGTAGAAGCTTCTTGTTAGGTGGCCAGCAATGCTGCTAAGGGAAGAGATCTTGAGACAAGATCAGTCGTTGCTCACAGGCTTTTCGACAGAGAAGTCAGGGGCAGGACCCAGGAGGACTTGAATCAAAAATATCCTGGGCCAAAATGGAGATGGAGACGACAGTGCTAACAGTGCCAAGGTGGGGGGAGAGGGGAGAATTAGAGGACCCCAAGCCATGGAACCCAGGGCTCTTGACAGTGTGAACCTCCCTCCTTGCTGAAACCCTTTCCTCCCCCAGCTGCTGGGATGTGACAACCTCAGGGAGCCCTTCCAACCCTTTTTCTGCTTCTTTCTGCTCTCCTTAGGGAGCTCTCTTTCTCATGCCTATCCCTTAGGTGCTGGTGCTTCCTGTGCTTCTTTCCTGGGAAAGAAGTCACTCCTGTGCTGGGGCCATCCCTGGGCCATCTGATCTACTCCCAGGGCTTCCAGGGATGCAAATGCTGGTGTCTCCACTGAAACTCTTCCTATCACATGTTTGACTGCTGGCTGCTGCATCACTCAATCACTCTACATAGCTGGACCCTGGCACTTGAGATTTGACATGGCCTACACCAAATTTACCATCTTCTTCCATCCTATTCTTCTTTATGTTTCTCACCTCAGCAAAGGGACCCCACACTTCCAGCACCCCAGAAATCTGGTGTCATGTATCCTTCTCCCACCCATCAAATCCTTATGATCTGCTGGTCCTGCCCCCTAAAAACCCTTCATACCAGACTACTTTTCTTCTGCATTGTCACATATCTGGTCCAGGCCACCATCATTTCATCCCTCTGCCCATTCTCAGTCTAGCAGCCAGGCTGTAGTCTGCAGTGCAAACCAGATACTATCCCACATGGGCCATAACTGCTGATTCTTGAAGTCTAAATGACTTGGTAGGGGTCATCTTTCCAACCACCTCTCCCACCATGACCCCTTTGCCCTGAGGCAGCCAACTGTTTTTTATATTCCTGGAATCTGCCCCCCTCTCTCTCGCCTCTGGGCTCCTCATCATTGCTTCTCCTGCTGTAACACCCTCCCCCTCCTTTCCCTCTACCTGGCCCATTCCTCTTCATCTTTCAAACCTAGTTGTCACTTCTTCTAGGAAGATTTCCCTCCACCTCACCAAGTTTGCCTCCAGAACCTCTCCAATTGCACCTTGGGTGCCCCTTACCATAACTCTAACCAGGCTGCATAGCCACTTTGCTGTCTGTGTTCTGCCACTCTAAGTTTCATGAAGATCAGGGCCACTGTGTCCCAGCACCAAGCATAGAGCAGATTTTCAATTCAAGTTTGTTGACTAGATGAATGACGAATAAATGAATGAATGAATGGTCTCAGAGATCTTGGGTGTTGCTTCAGGACTGGGGGCCCCTCTGGACCAGCTAGGTACTTCTACTCTGACCACTCCAGATAGGAGGAAGCAGGGAAGAGAGGGGGGTTCCCACAGTCTATAAATCCACCCCTCACACATACTCACAGCAATTTCCTAATGATCACACTTCTGAACTGGGGGAAGTCATTGCACATGTAAGCTTTATTCATCTGAAAAAAAAAAAAAAAAAGAGGCAGTGAGCATATACATGTCTGAAGCAGACAGCAGCCCCTGTTCCATATCTTGGGGGCACCCCCAGGGCTCCTTCCCCTAGGAAGCCCATGTATTAGCCCATAGGAAAGAAGGACGGGAAGGCACAGACACTCTTTCTGCCAGGATGTGGGTGGGGTATGACTCAAAGAAGGAAGCTCTACAAAGACCCCTCTCAGGATGTGGGTAGACTAAAGGGACTCAGGAGCTGAGAAATCCTGAACTCCTGCATCTCCTCTTACATCAGACATCCACATTGGGAATCTGGCCTTCCCCTGCTCGTGAACAGCTGAGTGAAGTCCCAGTATGCCTGGGAGGATATGTTTTTCAGTTCTTCTGTGAAGTCACTTTCACTGTAACACTTAACATGGTATTGATTTTTTTTCTGGGATTTCTGTGGGAACAGGCCACATTATGCACGAGAAAGTCATCTTTCAGTAATGTCTTCTGAAATTGGTTAATTCTCCACCTGTTGGTCTCATGGAGGCAGAGAAAAATGGGTAGAAGAGAAGGTAGAAATTCAAGAAACAGGTAGGAGTCACGAAAATTCTGCCCCTTGTCTCTGAATAGTGGCCAGGATCACAATCCAGAGAAAACTAAGTGGAAGGTTCTAGAAAGGATTGAAATAGAAACAACCTGATAAGAAGGGCATGTGAGCTAGTGAAAACAGCCCTGAAAGGGGAAGCAGAACGTCTGTGTTCCACCTGTGTTTTGGCCTGGGTAAAAGTCACATTTTCTCCTCTTCCTACACAGTGAAGCTGTGGTAACAGATGATCCTTCCAGTGCTGACCTCTAATTTTAAATAGTTAAGGAGCAGGGAGACAATCTACAGGTCTCAGAAAAGGTCTCTTCTTTCTAGGAAGAAGAAATCCAAAATGTATAGTCACTGGTAGCTAAATTGGCCTTGGGGACAGACATACTCTTTTCCATTCCAAGTAGTCCCATTCTGGCACTGCTCTGTGGATGGGGTAAAATGCAAAGCAGTAGCCATGGAAGCCCAAGGGACAAAAACACTGGCTCCTGTTCCAAGTCCCATCATTCAGGAATTGTACTGAAAGAGGGGCATGGAGCCAGATGATCATACAGCAACCAAAACCCCTTAGTTGCCATCTCAATCCCCAGGAGTTAGTGGGGAAAAGAGGAGTGACAACAGGAGGAAGGAAACAAGAGATGAAAGAGGATAGCCAAAGAAAACAAGAGCCTACCAATCAAAACAGAGTAATATTCAATTGTAGGGACAATCTGCACTGGCAGCAAGAAAATGTGGGAAGGGTGAAACAAGACCACAAAAAATTCTAAGGTGATTAGCTGATGAGGAAAGGTGGACAGGAGAGGCCCACAGGGTAAAATACAGAGAGACTTACTTGCTGTCATAGGTTGTCATTACAGTTGTGAAGGTGCTAGTGAACAGGGGATGGAGAGTTGAAGTGGCACTGAATTCAGGGAAGGGAGGATAAGTAGAGCCAGGTTAAGTGTGAAGTAGAGATAAAAGAGGAGAAAATCCAGATGTTGTAATGGCTGAAGAAGGGTCAGGAACTGGCCTGCAGGAGAAGACCAGAATAGTTGAAGCTGAAGAAGAGGTACTGGGGACTGTGGTTCAGGAGCTGTTGGATGACACTGTTGTGTTTGGTGGCTCTAGGCTGATTTGAAAGATTATAGATCCTCCACAGAAGGTGGTGGTTGTCAGTCCAGAGATGGCTCTACTTATACAGGAAGAATTGACAGCTGACGGGGAGGCAGGACTAGCACTGTCTTTGACAGAAACAATGGAAGTAGAAATAGTTGACTTGACAGAATCACTGCTGGTGAAACAGAGTGGAATCCTCACCCAAGGTGGTGAATATTTGTCCAGAGGTGACTGGGGAAATAGAAGAATGGATGGGCTTTATAAGAATAATGGACTAAGATCTGCTGTGATGTCAGAGGCATTGGATAAATCAGTTGTGTTGGAGGGATAAATAATAGTGATAAAGCCACTGAATGTCTCAGTGAAGGCTGTGTGGTCATAGAAGGCAATAAGGCAGAACCTGATGAGGATGCAGGACCACCACTCAGAGTGGTAGAGGAAGTATGAACAAAAACTGTAGAACTGTGCGAATCAGAAATGGTGGTGTAGACAGTTACCTTGTCCATGAAAACTGTCTGGCCAGAGCTTGATGTGGAAACAGGACTTCCATTAACAGTGGTAGAGAAGGTGACAGCTGAAAGTTGGGTGAGGCAAATCAGATATTATTGTGTAGACAGTGGAAGAAGACAAACCCTTCTTCCTGCTTCAACAAGGGTTGAGGATATTTGCCTAGAGACCACTGTGGTGAAAATTAAATCACCAGAATTAGATGGGAAAGAATGGTTTGTAAACCAACTAGTACAGAAGGTATCACATGCAACTGTTAGATTAGATGAATCTGAGAAGAGTGAATTTTTTAGACAGTGGATTCCAACAGTAAAGGCTGTGTTGATGTTTCCTGATACCTACCTGTGTGAAAGATCCTTCAAATTTTATAAAGGAGGTTTCAGAGGAAATGATTTTGACAAATCATAAACAGTAGTGTAGACAGTTGACTCCTCTGTGAGAGTCATGTCTGTTTCTTTGGAGACCACAGTGCAGGTAGAGAGCTCACTGGGGCTTGATGGAGAAGCAGGACTTGCATTGTCTGTGCTGTAGGAAGAAAGAGTAGGTAGAAAAAGTTGGTCTGGACACATCTGAGCATGTTGTATAGAAAGTGGGTCCTTGATACAAATATGCGGTTGGGTGTCCAATAGACACAGTTGTTTGTCCATTACCAGTGGAAGTAATAAAGGATTCAACAGGACTTGATGTGGACCCGGGGCTTCCATCATCCTTGGCAGAGGTGATTGTTGATGTGTCTGTGGGTTTAGAGAAATCAGAGGTGATTGTGTTGTCTGTGGAATCCTGGGTGGCTGCAGTGGCAGTTGATTCTGAGACAGCTGGGCTTGTGGGTAACTCTTCAGGGTTTGATGTGGCTGCAGAACTTCCAATGTCTTTTGTATGAGAAACCTCAGAAGATACCGTGGCTTCATACACATCAGAAACAGGGTTGAAGTCGGTCGGCTCCTCTGAGAATCATGTCTGTTACCTGACCACTGGAGACCACAGTCTTTGGAGACCATAGTGCAGGTAGAGAGTTCACTGGGACTTGATGGGGAAACAGGACTTTCATTGTCTGTGCTGCAATAAGAGTAGGTAGAAAATGTTGGTGTGGACACTTTTGAGGTGGTTATGAAGTTGGACCCTAGAGGAAAAGATGTCGTTAATGCACCAGAATTGGTAGAATTCACCTGGGCTTGATGTAATGGCAATAGTGTAGTCCAGGATAGCAGTATGTTTTGGTGAATCAGGGATGCCTATAGAGACAGTGGATCTGTCCATGAGAATTTTTATTTTTCATGCTTAGACAGCACTGATAGTAAATACATGACCAGGGCTTGAAGGGGATGTAGCATTTCCATCATCTGTGATATGCAAGATTCCAGAGGAAATGGTTGACTTGGAAAGATCAAGCAAAGTTGTGAAGACAGAGCATAATTCAGGGTGAGTTGTAGCACTGCATCCAGTGCTCAGGGAATTAGTAGAAAGTATATTGGACTTGAGGGAGAAGAACTTGTATTGTATGAATAGACTGTGGATTCCTCAGGACTATATGTGGCTGATGGTACTTCACCACCAGAAGAGGTCAAGAATCCACTGGAAACTTCCAGTGAAGATGGAGGCGTAGGTAGACATGCTTCACCTCCTCACACAACCATAGAAACCAGATCTCAAAACTAATAACACCCAGAACCATCCAAATATCAAGTTGTATGGAAGTCTGACAACCAAGAATTTAAAGAAGCCACATTCATCCAGACAGGTAAGAGGGGAGGAGTTGCAAAGACAGGTGGAGAGGTCATGGGGCACAGAAAGGCAGTGGTGGCAGCAGCAGAATAGTCAGGAGGGATAGGTTCAGAGTGAACAATCCCAGTGCACCTCCCCTACACATCCCCCACCACACCACCAGGCCAGACAGCATAGCACAGGATTCTAGCCCTTGGAAGATAGAACCCTGTTACCTATGAGTATAAAAAACAGTGGGAGTTGGGGCAGCAGAAGAAACTGCTGGATTCTCACCACTTAAAAGGCTAACACAGTCTCAGAACATACACAAACCCACCCATTCTGGAGTTCACCAGCACGACAGCAGCTAGAAGAGTGACAGTCACACACAGGAAGGAAATGTGACTGGAAATGGGGCAAGTGCTGGGTGAACTGCCAGAAGTCAGGCAGCAGCATCATCCCCTCTCTGAGCCCTCTCCACACAGCCACAAAGTAGTAAAGCAGGTACCCTGCAATGGCAACTATCTAAGGCTCTGCCCCACACAGTTTACAGATGCCTTTCAACATAAGCCACACTACTAAGACAGGTAGTAAAAACAGCTCTACCTAATACACAGAGAAAAAACATGGGGGGGGGCTGCTAAATTGAGGAAACAAACAAATATAGCCCAAATGGAAGAACAGAACAAAACCCCAGAAAAAGAACTAAATGAAACAGAGATAGCCAACTTATCAGATGCAGAGTTCAAAACACTGGTTATTAGGATACTCAGAAAACTCCTTGAGCACAGCATAAACTCAATGAATGAATGAATGAATGAATGAGGTTTACACTAAGTGAAATAAAGAGTAATCCACAGAAAACCAACAGAGAAGGGAAGGAAGTGGAGATTCAAACCAATGATTTGAAACATAATGAAGAGATAAACATTCAACCAGAACAAAAAGAAGAAAGAATATTAAAAAAAAAAAAAACAAAGATAAGTTTAGGACCCTTTGGGACATCTCCAAATGTGCCAACATCCAAATCATAGGGGAATGTGCCAGAAGAAGATGAAGAGCAAGAAATTGAAAACTTATCTGCAAAATAATGAAAGAAAACTTCCCTAATTTGGCAAAGGAAATAGACATACAAGTCCAGGAAGCACAGAGTCCCATACAAGTTGGACCTAAAGAGGACCACACCAGGGTACATCACAGTTAAAATGCCAAAGGTTAAAGATAAAGAAAGAATCTTAAAAGCAGCAAAAGAAAAGCAGAGAGTTACCTACAAAGGAGTTCCCATAAGACTGTTGGCTGATTTCTCAGAAGAAACTTTGCAGGCAAGAAGAGGCTGGAAAGAAGTATTCAAAGTCATAAAAGGCAAGGACCTACAACCTAGATTACTCTATCCAGCAAAGCTATCATTTAGAATGGAAGGGCAAACAAAGTGCTTCCCAGACAAAGAAAAGCTAAGGAGTTCATCACCACCAAGCCATTATTACAGAAAATGTTAAAGGAACTTACTTAAGAAAAAGATCAAAACCATGAACGTTTAGAAAGCAACAAATTCACAACTACCAACAACTGAACCTAAAAAACAAACATAGCAAAGGAACAGAATCATAGTTACAGAAATCATTTGGAGGCTTATCAGCTGGGAGGGGCAAGGGGGAGAATGGGGGAAAAGGTGCAGGATTTAAGAAGTATAATTGGTAGGTACAAAATAAACAGGGGGATTCTAAGAATAGCATAGGAAATGGAGAAGCCAAAGAATTTACATGTACTACCCATGAATATGAGCTAAGGGGGGGGGATTGCTGGAGGTATGTGGGTACCAGGCAGAGGGGAGCAAAGGGGGAAAATTGGGACAACTGTAATAGCATAATCAATAAAATATATTTAAAAAAGAATTCACTGGAACTTGATGTGGACACATTCTCAATAAGGGAGGATGAAGGTGATTGTAGATTGAGAAGAATCGAGATGATGCTGTGGTCTGTGAATTTGTCATTGAGTTTAGGGGCAGTCCGTCTCAGCCTGGCTGAGAGATAGCTGCAGCCCATCTGAAAAATAAAGGGCTTTACTTTTCAGGGGTATATGAGAAGTGTCAGGGGAATCTGTAGATTTGGACAGTTGTTGGATGGTTTGATCTAGATGCTTTGTCTCTTCTGTAGAATACTATTGTTCATCTAGAGGACAAGATGTCACTAGATAATTTGGGGGAGGGGTTGATGAGTTGAATGAGCATTGACAAGTTGAATTGCTAGTAGTATGGCTATGAACTTTGACAAATCTGTATGGTTGTATAGAAATATGTGTATATTTCTGCCTGCACATTCCTTCCTGAGCACACTGGGACATGTTCATTTGCTTGGTGCTCTAACATAAATTTGAGCAGACAATTGTACTCATACTAATGCCCATGCACATTCCTTTTGCTCTTCACACTGACTTGCACACCATTCACTCACCTTCCATCATCCGGCTGATACTTAGTCTGACAAGTCTCTCTCCCCCATCTTCCTTTATATGTGAAACTCCCCTTTATCCTAGCAGTTTCCACTGGGCCAGGGGGAGTAGGAGAGCTAAAGCACATTACCATGCATAATTTACTCCCTGCCCTTTGTCTCCAGACATACTTATATTAAGGCTCGCCACTCTACCTGCTATACTTCCACCTCTGCCTGACCATCCTGTGGCCCTCACAACCTGCCCAGGTGAGCTCCTCCTCTACCCTGGATCCTGCAACTCACTCAACAGGCTACAGTTGTCTAATAGTAAGAGGGCTGGGCCTGAGCCCTTGGACTGCAGGGCTTCTTCCATCTTCTCTGTACCACTTAAAACATGTGATTACACATGTAGGACTCTCTTTTCCTATGTAAAATGGGACTATAATCCCTGATTCTTCTTCACCCTGCCTATGAGATTGATAAGATCCATTATAGAAAGAATCTTTGTGATTATAGTGCCATAAACCTAGGGGTCATTGGAGATTCTACAGATGGTTTTTAGGGTATTTTCTTGAGAGGGCAGTACATGTGGCCTCTTGTCCCTCTTGTCAGTCCCCTTCTCCTCTCCAAAGATGCCATGGAGCTGCATCTTTTTCACCCCCCTCCTTGACCACTGGAAGAGGGGATCATGGAAGCTGTCAGAGTAGCAGCACCCTCCACTGTCCCAAACACCATTTTCACAGGGTTTTGAAAAATTCTCAGGGAGAGGCCAAGAGGTGGACCAGGACTGGAGGCCAGTATAAGTGGGGAGTGAACAATCAGTCAAGACATGTCACCCACATCAACAGTTCTGGATCTTTGGTTTTGCAGACCACCATCAAAACATTGGGGGAAGAGCACCATCAAAGGTTGATTAATACAGTTGAGGTGGAAGGTACAATAATGTCTAAGATTTTTTGAATTCTAAATTAATGGAAAAATCAAAAAGGTTGCTTGGTTGTTTGTAAGCCATCAGTTACATTTGTTTTACCCAATCTTGTTTTTTTTTTTTTAAGATTTTATTTATTTATTTATTTATTTATTTATTTATTTATTTATTTATTTATTTATTTTTAGAGAAAGGAAGGGAGGGAGAAAGAGAGGGAGAGAAACATCAATGTGTGGTTGCTACTTGAGCACCCCCTACTGGAGACCTCGCCCACAACCCAGGCGAGTGCCCTGACTGGGAATCCAACCAGCGACCCCTTGGTTTACAGTCCATCGCTCAAATCACTGAGCCACACCAGCCAGGGCTGTTTTGCCCAATCTTCTTGCCTCTGAGTTAGGTTTGTTCTAATTCAGCATGGTGGAAGCAAAGAGGATGAACTGGAAAGGCTGCCAAGGATGGAGGTGGGGACATCCCTGAGTCATGGATAGAGGAGGATCAGGGAGACAGTGCACTTGTGGGCTCTTGTCAACCCAAAGCCGAGGGTGGCAGGGCTCAGAGGAAACCCAGGCCAGGCAGCAGAGCTGCCTTCTTCTCCACTTGTCCCTCCCTTGAGCAAAGGGCCACTCTGCCATCCTGACCTCTGAGGGTGACTCCTCCACTTGCACCTCAGAAGCCCCTTTGTATCTCACCTAGAGGCAACCATGGTCCTCAGCCTCCCTGCCTTTTTGCACCCATGGGAAAGCTACTTCTCAGCTCTGCAGCCCACCTCTTCAAGCTTCCCTCCCACAACAGTTACTTGTGATTGACAGGACCATGCTAGCCCTGGGGATCAAAGACCAATGAGCCCCCACCCCCTCATTGGGCTCCTCATTCCTAATGTGGGGATAGTTGAAGCCCTTATGTGGGAAGAATGGGAGCCAAAAGTGCAGAAAAATGGCGGAGAGAAAGGGAGGGAACAACTCCTCCACCTTTCTTGATGAGGAAAAGTTCAAAGAGAAAGTATTATCTTTCTTCTTCTTTAAAAAGGAGTTTTGTGGATTTAGGCATTATAAATTGTATTGGGCTTTTTAAGTTATAAAAGTAGACAAGTCAAACAATCAAAAGGCACATATCGGCAGTTTATGATCATGTCCCTAATTGAATCACAAAGAATGAATAGGGGTGAGGAGACGTGGCACTTACTGGCCACCTGCCAGATTCCCACACTTGCCCCATTGGGGCTGTACCTCAGTGATTGTGGGTACTATGGCTGATGGGGTGCCTTTGCCCCTCCCTGAGAGCAGAGAGTCTCCATGAAAGGAAAGAACATTCCCGCTCGATTCAGCCTGACTCAGAGCATGTGCTCAGAGAGCATTTCTGAAGAAAATGCATAATGGAAATTCTTCCATGTGTTTTCTCTTATTTAATTTAATCCTGTAAGGTTGACATTAATATTTCTGATCTACACATGAACTGAGTTTCTGAGGGTTAAATACTTCCTAGTTCAACCAACTGATAAGTTGTAATTCAAGCACAACCTAAAGGTGGCTTCTACTTTTAGCACAAGGGAGGGTTTGTAGAGTAGAGGGAGGAAAAGTGTTCTAGCTGAGGGAATGCATGAATAGAAGCCCAGAGACATACTTGGGGTGCAGCTAAACACTGAGAGGTGAGTGGGAGCAGAGGGAAAGCTAGCAACATGATGCCAGCTCTGGACTTCACTGAGAAGCAGTTAAGAATGTCCAGCAAAATACCATGATCTCAACTGCACTCAGACTGATGGAGCAGTGAAGCAAAAGCAGGGAGATGGACGAGGCCATGGCAGCCACATAGTGGGCCCTAGGGCACAGACGAAAGCCAGGATACTCATTGGGATGGACTCTGGACATCAGCTCTCTCTTGTCTTTATTCCTGGATTTATATCACTTATTCCATTTTGGTGCCATTCAACCTGTCCTTCACCATCTCTATGATAGTTGCCTCTCAGGGCACACCCACAAGCTCCAAGAGTCCTAGTCCCTGCCCATCTCACCAGGCTGCCCTTCATCCTGTGGAATCTCTTATCTTCTTTAGGTCCCAAGATACCACCTACTCATCCTTCTCCTCACTTCTGCTATTCTTCCCTGCTTACTGTCTAAGTGGAAGCCCTAAGCTAAAGGCTCTGCTGAACCCCCCAGACTCCAGACAGACAATCCCTTCTATGCCCAAGGCTTTCACTCACTCCTGGAAGGGACAAGGAAATGCTGCACTGAACAATGTCCTGGGTGAAGAGCTTCAGACCCTTCCCAGTCCAAGATTCTGCTGGCAATAGCATACACAAAAGATGTGGCAGAGTAGGTGAGGCTGTCCTTCTCAAAGTTAACCTCCAGAGTCAGGGATGCTCAATTAGGAAGCTGAGCAAAGAAATGCACAGACATTCTCCAAAGAAAGAAACTCAAATGTCCAATAAGGCTATGAGAAGAAAATAGGAGCTCTAACTAATGTGGCTCCATTAGTTGGGTGTCATCCCACAAAGCAGAAGGTCACCAGTTTAATTCCTGGTCAGGGCACAGGGCTGGGTTGCATGCTTAGTCCAGTCAGGGCATGTACAGTCAGGGTGCACAGGAGAAGCAACTGATCAATGTTTCTCCCTCACACTGATGTTTCTCTCCCTCTGTTTCTCCCTCCCTTCCCTCTCTCTAAAAATAAATAAGTAAAATCTTTTTTTAAAAAAGAAAATAGTAAATCAACTTCACCAGTTAGCAGAGAAATTCAAGACAAAGCAAGATACTACTTAATTTTACCTATCACATTGCACCCTCTCAGTGATGTCAGATGATAATAATAGCTAGTGTTGGCTGGAGCATTCTCATAGGATGTTGATGTACATTAATTTGGTATCACATTTCTAAAGGATGACTTGAAAATATAAATCAGGGACCATAGACAGAGTTATACCATTTTAATGATTCCATTTCTAGTTAGTGATCTCAAAATAAAACAATCTGATACAGATTTTTTTTAATTTAAAGATTTTATTTATTTATTTTTAGAGAGAGGAGAAGGAAGGGGGAAAAAGAGGGAGAGAAACATCAGTGTGTGGTTGCCTCTCACATGTCCCCTACTGGGAACCTAGCCTGCAACCCAGGCATGTGCCAGGACTGGGAATTGAACTGGCAACCCTTTGGTTCTCCATCCATACTCAATCCATTGAGCTAAACCGGCCAGGGCAAATTTTTAAAACTTTTATAAAAGAATGTTTATTATATCATTATTTATTATAATGAAAAAATTAGGGCAAACATGTCCAAGAATCAAAGAATGGGAGACTGGTTAGATAACTATGGCATTCCATAGAATGGAATATTGATCAGGAATTAAAATACGAACTGCCCGTAGAATAAATCTAAACGCATATTTGGAAAAAGACCAAAATGTTAATAATGTTTATCTGAGTGGTAATGCTAAGCGAGATTTTCTTCCTTTTGTTTGTCTATATTGTCTAATGTTTTATCACAAATATGCATTCATATTATAAAGTTTAAAACACAATAAATGTGTATGCTATTAAAAAAAGTCAAGTGTGCCCAATATTTTGGAGAACCCAGGGAAAAATCACTCACTGGGATGATTTCCAAACTGGAGTTCTCCACACCTACTGTGGTCAAAAGTGATTTGCCTGGGCTGCAAGCACACTTGCCATCAAAGACACCAGCTCTCCTACTGAACAAATAAAATATGGTACTGGTACTTTCTTGCCCTGTTTGTGGCTTGTATTGCTTCTTCACAATACACATATTTAGATTTTTTCTTTAAAAGATAATCATTTGAGAAAAGCAGTTGGTTTGTGGGCAAGCCTTTCACGTGTGCCATTATTTGGGAAAGCTTCTGGAAGGCACTTCAGATGAGAAGTCTGAACACTACCACTGTGCTATGAGACTAGTCCCCTCCTGCCGCCTCCAAAACGCACTTCTGCATGTGGTGAACTCAGTCAGACAGTCCGCCAGAGCAGCCCTGAATGTGAGAGCCTGTGCTTGCCTCTAAGATCAGCAACTACACAGCTCCTGAGTCTCATGCAGCCAAACTTTCTGAACTTCATTTCCCCTGGAAAATGGTAATGAATAATGACTGCCCTGACCACCTGCTCATTCTAGAATATTCTACTAGAGAAGCAGGGTGGGGACCACTGGGGTGTTCTTCAGTCAACCAGTCCTGGGTGCACGTTCAGCCCTGCTGTGCACAAACTCAGTGGTTTGGACCTGTCTCCTTTTCTGTAAGGTCATTCCCACCTGGCAGAGTTGCAGTAGGGGTGAGACCAGGCTGGAGCCACCTTCCCTCTTTCCCCTTCTCCCTGCATGCACCTGTGCTGTATGGATGGGCTTCTTGGCTTTCTAGTGCCAGCAGGCAGCACCACTTGCCCCTTGCCGCTGTGTTTCTGGAGAGAAAGTACACCTGGTTGTTGCTGAAGCACAATGTAGTGGATTGAATTACCTATATCCAAAACCTACATCCAAGCCCTAACCCCTGGTACCTATGAATGTGACCTTATTTGGAAATAGGGTCTTTGCGGATGTAATTAAAGATCTCATGATCAGATCATCTTGCCTTTAGGTTAGGCCTTAAATCCTGACACTGGATCATCCGACCAAAATGGAGGCGTAGGTGGACACACTGTGCCTCCTAGCACAACCAAAATTAAGCACAACAAAGATTTAGAAACAAGAAAACAACCAGAACTGATAGAAAATTGAACTGTACAGAAGTCCAACAATCATTCATCCTGACTGGTAAGAGGGGCAGAGTTGAGGCAGGAAAAAGTGGAGGTTGGCGGACCAGGCGCGCAGGCAGCAGCAGCTAGAAGATCCCAGGCATGCAGGTGGTGGCTAGCAGACCACAGGCATACAGGTGGTGGCTAGCAGACCCCAGGCACAAGGTGGCAATGGTGCAGACCCAGTGAGACCACACAGGCAGCTGGCTGACCATGCAGTCCCACATTCACACTCAGATAATCCAGGTGAAGGAGAAGTGGGGGAAGGGACTGAAATCCAAGGGAGAGTGGAGCAAGCACCATTGTTCCCTCTCGGACCCCGCCCCCACATAAAGAGTCACAACCCAGCAACTGGGTTGACCCGCCCTGGGGAACACCCTAAGGCTCTGTCCCTCATACATACCAGCTGCAACCAGACCAAACAAACAAACAAACAAACAAACAAAAATGGCTCAAATGAGAGAATAAATCAAAGCCCCACAGCCAATTCATCTAAGCGACCAAGAGATAGCCAACCTATCAGATGCACAGTTCAAAGCCCTGGTGATCAGGATGCTCACAGAATGGTTGATTTTGCTCACAAATTAGATGAACAAATGAAGGCTACAATAAGTGAAATGAAGGAAAAGGCACAGGCAACTAATAGAGATGGGAGGAAAACTGGGACTCAAATCAATGGAGTGGACCAGAAGGAAGAAAGAAACAACCAGAGAGAAAAGAAGGAAGAAACAAGAATTCAAAAAAATGAGGAGAGGCTTAGGAACCTCCAGGACATCTTTAAACATCCCAACATCTGAATTATAGGGGTACCAGAAGGGGAAGAGGAAGAGCAACAAGTGGAAAACTTATTTGAACAAATAATAAAGGAGAACTTCCCCAATCTGGCAAAGGAAAGAGACTTCCAGGAAGTCCAGGAAGCTCAGAGAGTCCCAAAGAAGGTGGACCCAAGCAGGAACACACCAAGGCACATCATAATGACATTAGCCAAGATTAAAATGAAGGAGAGAATTCTAGAAGCAGCAAGGGATAAGGGGACAATTACCTACAAAGGAGTTCCCATCAGACTGTCAGCTGATTTCTCAAAAGAGACCTTACAGGCAAGAAGGGGCTGGAGAGAAGTATTTGAAGTCTTGAAAGTCAAGGACCTACATCCAAGATTGCTCTATCCAGCAAAGCTGTCATTTAGAATGGAAGGGCAGATAAAGTGCTTCTCAGATAAGGTCAAGTTAAAGGAGTTCGTCATCACCAAGCCCTTATTATATGCAATGTTAAAGAGACTTATCTAAGAAAAAGAAGATAAAAAATAAGACAGTAAAAAGACAGCAAACTCACAGATATTAACAACCACACCTAAAACAAAAGCCAACTAAGCAAACCACTACAACAGGAGCAGAAACACAGAAATGGAGATCACATGGAGGGTTAGCAACAGGGGAGTGGGAGGAGGAGAGAGGGGGAAAAGGTACAGAGAGTAAGCATAGACGGTGGGTAGAAAATAGACAGGGGGAGGGCAAGAATAGTGTGGGAAATGTAGAAGCGAAAGAACTTATGACCCATGGACATGATCTAAAGGGGGGAATGTGGGTGGGAGGTGGTGTGCAGCATGGAGGGGAATGATGGGGGAGAAATGGGACAACTGAAATAGCATAATCAATAAATTATATTTTTTAAAAAATCCCGACACTGGTGTCCTTATCAAAGAAAACAGAGATCTGATGCACAAGAAAGGCCATGGGAAGACAGAGGCAGAGACTGGAGTTGTGCCGCCACAGCGAAGGGACCCCAGGAGTCACCAGGAGCTGGAAGAGGCAAGGAAGGGTCCTCACCAAGGTGGAGGGAGTGGACCCTGATGATGCCTCTGCTCACACCTGTGAGAGAACAAATTTCTGTTCTTTGAAGCCACCAAGTCTGCGGTTATTTGTTGTGGAGCCTAAGAAACTAACTCACATGGACATCCTGGATTATAGCAAGTAGTAAAGAATGTGGACTCTGGAGCCAGGCAGCTTGGGTTTAAATCCTGATTCCTCCGCTTGATGGGTGGGCAGCCTTGAACAAGTAATTTAACATATCTGAGCCTCAGTTTCCCCATGTATAAAACAGAAATCAGTAACAGCACTTCCTCCTAGGTTGTTGGGAAAGTTAAATGAGATCATAGATATTTATTTTTATTTTTTTTAAACATTTTATTTATTTATCTTTAGAGGGGAAGGGAAGGAGAGAGGGAGAGAAATGTCAAATGTATGGTTGCCTCTCGGGTGTCCCTTGCTGGGAACTGGCCTGCAACCCAGGCATGTGCCCTGACTGGGAATTGAACCGCGATACTTTGGTTCGCAGGCCCGTGCTCAATCCACTGAGCTACACCAGCCAGGGCGAGATCATAGATATTTAGAACAGTGGATCCCATATAGCAGACCCTCAATGAACATCAGCAATTTTGATGATTAATATAATAGCCAGTTGCCCTGGCTAGTGTGGCTCAGTGGATTGAGTGCCAGCCTGCAAACCAAAGGCTCACTGTTTCAATTCCCAGTTGGGACACATGCCTGGGTTGCAGGCTAGGACCCTAGTAGGGGTCATGGAAGAGGCAACCACACACGGATGTTTCTCTCCCTCTCTCCCTCCCTTCCTCTCTTTCTAAAAATAAATAAATAAAATCTTTATTTTATATCTATAAATATAACTTATAGATATAATTATATATATTTATTTATATATCCCTGGTCGATATATATGGTGGCCAGACTACAGGGTCAGCGTGGCTTCCCAATTTGCTGTACCCCAGGGAATTTTTAAATCAATATTCTAATTCTCCCTATAACTATGTATGACTTTGTCGGTTCTGAATTTGTCTAAGGCCTATGAATAACTATTAATACTTTCTCCGTGTACTATTCAACAGCCACCGAACTATAAATCCACCTCTCCCTGCAACCTCCCCAATCAGCCCAGGCAGGAGCAGTCCCAGAGGCCCATCTCCACATTCCTCTGGCATTCCGGGCCCCTTTCAAGGCCTCAGCACCAGGTTTGGGGTACGCTTCTTTCTGTACCATTCCCATGTTCCCATCTAAAAAACTGAATGAAAAGCTGTTTCATTCACCCTACCCTGTCCAAAGCACACACCATCTGGCCTAGGAGTGTTTGCTGAATGAGTAAGTTTACTATTCTCAGTATAAAATAGCACATGCTTTTAACTGCTCTAAATTTACATGACACAAGTTTCAATGTTGCCCCCTTGCCTATTGTGAACAAATCTGTTCTCACCATTACCACATTCTTCCTGATTTTGTACTTGTTCATCATTTCTACTTCCACCTTCAACTTTCTAGGCTACAGAGCTCTGACCCCTTTCAGCTCCTGCCGCAGACCCTCCAGGACAGTCCCTGCCCCCCACTGTCATCCCGAGGAGCTCCCCTTCCCGACCCTAAGAGTACTTTGGAACTTTATGTACACAAAACAGGGTACAGGTTCCAAGCCTTGAGTTGATCTGGCATTGTCTGGACTTTGTGGACCCTGCAGCTAATGGGGAATGCAGAAATCTACTCCTGTGCTCCCTCCTGAGCCTGAGACCTGCTGAACAGCTCCACCCAGAAACTCCATGTTCACCCAAAATCAATAGGCCCACTTGAAAGCCATTGTCAACCACCAAAAAGAGGCCCCTGCCCTCTCAGTCAAACAAGATTTAGGACCATCTACCCCAGTGCCCTCACAGCCCATCACCGACTGGAACCTTCCTCTTCATTTCCCGGGGAGTTGAATCCCCAGCTGGACCCCCATGATCTCCTATGAGGACAGCTCTCAGTGCTTCTCTTAAGATCTGCCCTGGCATGGGGCGACCCACCCAAAATGGTCCTCTGGTGTCTAAAAACCTCCACTTGTTTTTTTCTAATATATTTTATTGATTATGCTATTACAGTTGTCCCATTTTCCCCCCTTCATTCCCCTCCACCCTGCACACCCCCTCCCACCCTCATTCCCAACTTTAGTTCATGTCCATGTGTTATAAGTTCTTTAGCTTCCACTTTTCCCACACTATTCTTGCCCTCCCCCTGTCTATTTTTTACCCACCGTCTATGCTACTTATTCTCTGTACCTTGTCCCCCTCTCTCCTCCTCCCACTCCTGTTGCTAACCCTCCTTGTGATCTCCATTTCTGTGTTTCTGCTCCTGTTGTAGTGGTTTGCTTAGTTGGCTTTTGTTTTAGGTGTGGTCGTTAATACCCGTGAGTTTGCTGTCTTTTTACTGTTCATATTTTTTATCTTCTTTTTCTTAGATAAGTCTCTTTAACATTGCATATAATAAGGGCTTGGTGATAATGAACTCCTTTAACTTGACCTTATCTGAGAAGCACTTTATCTGCCCTTCCATTCTAAATGACAGCTTTGTTGGATAGAGCAATCTTGGATGTAGGTCCTTGACTTTCAAGACTTCAAATACTTCTCTCCAGCCCCTTCTTGCCTGTAAGGTCTCTTTTGAGAAATCAGCTGACAGTCTGATGGGAACTCTTTTGTAGGTGACTGTCCTCTTATCCCTTTCTGCTTCTAGAATTCTCTCCTTCATTTTAATCTTGGTTAATGTCATTATGATGTGCCTTGATGTGTTCCTGCTTGGGTCCACCTTCTTTGGGACTCTCTGAGCTTCCTGGACTTCCTGGAAGTCTCTTTCCTTTGCCAGATTGGGGAAGTTCTCCTTTATTATTTGTTCAAATAAGTTTTCCACTTGTTGCTCTTCCTCTTCCCCTTCTGGTACCCCTATAATTCAAATGTTGGGACGTTTAAAGATGTCCTGGAGGTTCCTAAGCCTCTCCTCATTTTTTTGAATTCTTGTTTCTTCCTTCTTTTCTCTCTGGTTGTTTCTTTCTTCCTTCTGGTCCACTCCATTGATTTGAGTCCCAGTTTTCCTCTCATCTCTATCGGTTCCCTGCACGTTTGTCTTCATTTCACTTATTGTAGCCTTCATTTGTTCATCTAATTTGTGAGCAAAATCAACCATTCTGTGAGCATCCTGATCACCAGGGCTTTGAACTGTGCATCTGATAGGTTGGCTATCTCTTGGTCGCTTAGATGAATTGGCTCTGGGGCTTTGATTCATTCTCTGGTTTGGGCCATTTTTGCTTGTTTGTTTGTTTGTTTTTGGTCTGGTCGTGGCTGTTACGTAGTGAGGGGTGGAGCCTTAAGTGTTCCCCAGGGCAGGACAGCCCAGTCTCTGGGTAGTGACGCTGTATGTGGGGGTGGGGTCTGAGAGGGAACAATGGCACTTGGTCTGCTCTCTCTCGGATTCCAGTCCCTTCTTCCACTTCCCCTTTGCCTGGATTATCTGAATGCGAATGTGGGACCACCTGGTCAGCCAGCCGCCTTGTGTGGCCTCACTGGGTCTGCACAGTTGCCACCCTGTGCCCAGAGTCCACTAGCCACTGCCTGCACACCTGGGACACCTGGGATCTGCCAGCCACTGCTGCCTGCATGCCCGGGTCTGCCAACATCCACTTTTTCCTGCTGTGACTCCACCCCTTTTACCGGTCTGGATGAATGGTTGTTGGACTTCCATTCAGTTCAATTTTCTATCAGTTCTGGTTGTTTTCTTGTTTCTAAATCTTTGTTGTCCTTAATTTTGGTTGCACAAGGAGGCACAGTGTGTCTACCTACGCCTCCATCTTGGCTGGAAGTCTCGGGTGGCTCTCTCTTAATGCACGCTGGACACTCGCAGAGGCTGTGCTCTTGCTGACTATTGGGCCCTTCACCATCATCATCATCGCCACCACAATTCTTCTTCTCATCTTGGCCAGAGTGAGGCCCGGAGTCTGCCTGAGGAATGGGAACATGTAGGACCCCCTCCTAAGGTTGACATTCCCACCCATGCCCCACCATAGTTTCCTATACTCTGTTTATTACTTCAAAGCTAATATAGCTGTAATTCACGTACTCTTATAATGTCCCTAAATCCACATGTTTTATACACCCACAGCCCTTCCTCTTCTCCCCTTAGCACCTCCTGGCCTAAGCCACTGCTGCCCAGCATGTCTGGGTAAGGGAGAAGAAGGAATGTCAGCACATGGCAAGCTGAGGTGGACTCTGAAGGCCTAGTTCCCTCCTGCAGACACTCCTGCCTACTTGCCATCCCTCCCTGCACACCCTGCAGCTCCTTCAACTCAAGAACTTCCTCTTCTACCTGAGGTCCTGGGCTTGATCCCCCATAGCCCCTGGCCCTAGTGTCTTCCCTGCCCACCCCCTCCCCAGAGCTCTTCCCTGTCTCTGGGGAATCAAGAGAGTCTGTTCTGCATGAGAGAACCCACTGGAAATCAGCTTGTAATCTGCCACTTCCCAGACAAATGGCCCTGACAAGGTTCAACAAGGGCCTCAGAGCCCTTCAGACATTTCCAATTAGAGGGGGCTCTCCCAGGGGCACCTGAGGCTCTCCCCAATCAAGCAGGGAAGCTACCAGATGCCTGTGGACTCCTTTCCTCCCCAGCCAGGGCTCACAGCCTGGACAGTGAGTGCCTCTGTGAGGTCAGAAAGACCTGGCCATTCTGGACAGAAGCAGCCCCCAGGATGAGGCAGGCAGAGACCACTGTCTAGGTAAAGAAAAAGTCCCTCTTCTTCCAGGGGAAGCCTGGAGGGCAGAGGGAGTACATTTCAGCCCCAACTCAGCCCCTGGGCCAGACACTTGGTGCTGGCCATCAACTCTACAACCATAGGCCACACCTCTTCCTCTGTACCCACGGGTCTCTAGGGTGACCACTTTAGCAATCCCAAAGGCAGGATGAGGTCATGGCTGGTGTCCAGCCCTTTGGGAGCTCTATGCCCTGCAAAGGGAGGGAGGGCAGAAGTAGAAAGGCCAGCCACCTGCTGCAGCCCTGCCTGAGGCCAACACATGCAGGGACCACCAGGGAGCTCTGGGCCAGGCTGGGTCTCACTCGTCAGGTGTCATGGCAGTGGTGAGTGCTCAGAGCCAGAGAGCCAGTGGCAAGATGCAAAATCACTAGCATCTCCCAGAGAGCAGAGCCCTGGCTGCAGGACCTTTGCCTATCAGGAAGGACCAAGAAATGAATACTTCCCAGGAAGGAGATACCTATAAAAAGGGCCCTGTGGACCTTTGCCTTGGGGAAAGACCCTGGACCTTTGCCTGGCCCAGGGTGGAGGTGCAGTAATGTGGCTGGGTGGGCAGTGCCTAGTGACCACAAAAGTTGGACAAACAGCAGCCTGTCTGTCAACCCTCCTCCCCTCTAACTCCTGGAGAGCTGACTACCCAGAGCCAGGGTCTTGCCAAGAAGCCAGAGTCACAGGTTGGGCAGGGCCAGAGGGAGGAGCAGAAAGCCAGACCTATGAGTGTGTGATGATTGCCAACAGTCAGGAGCCAAGAAATGCCAGGGAGAGGTGACTATGAGGTAGGGGGAGACAAACCCTGGAAGGGGCAGCCAGCAACAGGCTGGGCTGAGTGAAGAACCCTCCACCCCAACCCTCGAGAGTTCCCTCTTTCCTCCAGCCTTCCTTCCCCATCACCTACCTCAAGCTGGCCCCTTTCAAAGTAGTGCAAACCTTCCCCAGAGCCTCCAACCACCAGCCCCTCTCCTGGGTGGGGCTCCATTCACACCTGAGGCTTTATGTTCCTGATTGCCACCCCTGGCCACTGCCAGTCCCTTGACTGTCCTGGGAAAAGGTCCCAGGAAACTTTTCCAAACCCTCACTCAAAGAACCTCACACTGTCAGCTCTGACCACCCTCAGTTCCAGTTCAGCAGGCCTGGCTGCCCACAATAGGGGGAGCAGAAGGGCCCAAGCCCCAAGCATGGCAGGTCATGGTATGAGTGTGTCTGCCACCCAGAGTTAAAGAGTCTCAAGGTTCAAGATCTTTTGGGAGACCCAGTTTACCCATCAGCACAAACAGCAACTCACCCAGTCTGGGCTACCCACCTCCCTGACTCAGCCTTAAGCTCCTGAGGTCAAGAAGGGAAGAGTACAGATAACAAACCCAACTGGCCCCCATGTGCTGCTGATGGAGGGGTTTCCCACTCCCTAAGACAATGGGCCCCCCAGAAACTAGCTTTCCCAGGCTCTCTTATAACATCTCCTCCAGATGTCCCTGTTCCCCAACCAAGTGGAGGCCCCAGGAAGTGAGAAAGAGAAAGACACCAAGCAGCTTCTTTTACAGTAAGTGTCATATTGTGTTCCACGGGAGAATCGGAGACTTGCAGACTTCCTGCCCCAAAAGAGACCTTCCTGCTCAGGAGGCTGGGGCTTCTGGCCTCAGAGTTTACTGCAGGGACAGGGGTGGGAACAGGAAGAGGGCAAGGAGGAGGAGCTGGGAAAGGGGTAGAAGGGGGATGAGGTAGTAAAGGAGGGTATCGAGAATGAGGGAAATGAGGAGGAGGGGGTTGAGGGAGCTTCCCCTCAGGGGCCCACTTACCCTCACCCTTGAGGACTTAGGGGGACCCATGTCCCAGTGCCCTACCCATGAGGATCTAAGATTCCTAGGGGGAGAGAAAGGGATGGAAACTCAGAATGAGGGACCAGAGCCTGGGGAACACAACTGCAGGATCCTAAGATGACAGGAGCATCTGCACCACCTCAGGACAGGGGTGTGGGGGAGGAAGGAAGATATCAGATTGGGGCACTGGGGTGGAGAGTAAGGACTTAGGGCTGAAGGTACAAGGATGGGGAAGGGGAGCGTATGGTCCTGGAGAAAACTGGGGCTGGGGGCTGGGATGTGGGGGAGGAGTGATTTAAGAAGTAGGTTCAGAGAGGGGGATGATTTATGAAATGGGAGCAAGGGGTAGGGCAGGAAGTTATATAAGGAGGGAAGGAGGCTGAGATGGGTTTTGGGCTGGCTACAAGTGTAGGCTGATGAACAGACAATAGGAATGCTCATAGGAAAATGGAGACTAAGGCCTGAGACCCAGAGAAGGACATGGGGACTGAGGATCTGAAGGAAGTCATCTAAGCATGGGGGCTGACACAGGAAGGTACACTGGGACAGAGAACTGACTGAGCACTTCTGGTTTTCACAACTGTGCAAGGCATCAGAACAAGTATGCTATACTAACTTTACATGTTCAGAGAAGTTACTGACATGCCCAAGGTCCAACAGTGGAGCCTGGATCTGAACTTAGTCTCCAGATAGGTTTCACCCAAGGTGGGAGAAAGACAGGTGTCAGAGGACGTTCTCATTTTGCCCAAGGGAACCAGGACGCTGAGCTGCATGAGACCTGGACCATCTCTGGAAATGGACACAATGCAGGTGGTTCCTTCCTGCTGTCTGGGACAGTGCGAGGGGTAGTGCAGGGCTCACATAGAGGACAAGGCCACCTCTGGTCTCTGGGTGTGTACCTGCCCCAGAGTGTGTGAGAGAGGGAGTGAGAATAGGGAGCCATCTTGCTCAGACTGGCTGGGAGGTCTCTGCCTTCTGGTCCTAGTTCAGCCTCTGTAGGAGTAGGGTCTGTGGAGCTGGACCTAGGAGAGCTCCTTACCATCTACCCTCCCTTTGCCCCCTCACCCTTATATTGGTGGGCATGTTCTCCAAGGCCACATGGAAATTTTTCTCCTTGAGTAGAGAGACAAAAGAGGAAGGGGAAAATGGGAAGGGAAGGAAATGTGAGTTATGCAGGGTCCAGGCAGCTCCTATGCCTCTGTGCCCGCCCTGCTGGAGTGGCCTGTGTAGGGCATTGGATCTTCCACAGCAAGGACTGGACAAGCAGAGAGCTAAGCTCCCTAACAGGAGGTATACGTCTGTCCTGAGCAAGGGAGATATTCGGGTCCTGTCCAGGCCACAGTGGTGCCCAGGAAAACTCCTGCCCCCTCCCCCAAAGGGAAGGAGTCACCTGTGTTGTCCTCCTGGAAGCCCAAGTTTGTAAAAGTCCCCACAGAGTCCTCATCCCACATCAGGAACCATTTCGTGTCCCCAGACCTGAATTAAGGCGCATGTGGTCAGGGCAGGGCTGTCTTATCTGAGACCCCTTTACCACCCTCACCCCCACCCTCAGAGCGTTTACCAGTCTCCACCTTGGCCGCACCTCCTTCAGGGGTTCACCACGAAGATGCTGAATGCCACCACCACCAGCAGCAGCAGCAGTGCCCGCTAGGCCCCCAACCAGCACCTTCCAGGTCTAGACAGACACCTCGCATCACGAGCCCAGGAACCAGTGCATGTTCATGGCGAACCAGCTGGAGGAGGCAGCCACAGGTCACAGACCCTCACCACCTCCCTGGCAGTGTTATTCAGCACCTTTACCCTGCGGGGGTTAGCAGGTGGGCAGGACTCCACCCAAAGGAGAATAGGCATGGCTTAGAGGGCTGGGGGCCTGGTTGGGCGGGGCCAACTGGTAGACCCAGCGGGCTATGGGAGGGACTCCTGCGACTCCCACCCATGGGCGGGCCTCACCCCACAAGCCAGACTGCTCTACTCTAGAAAGCACTGGTCCTGATTACAGTCATTGGCGCCATCCACTCCCCACTTGCATTTGCTGACACAGTGGAGCCTGTTCTCCTCCAACAAGGGAAAGTAGAAATTCTCATAACCCTGGGCAGCAGCGTGGCGACAGATGGCTGGGAAGATGGGGTGGGGAGGGTGGAGACAGACAGTGACCTCATCCACTCAACTCAGGGCCCTGGTTATAATGATTCTGAAAATGGATGTCAGAACTGCATTTTCAAGAGGGGAATGTCATGGGGTAGAACCTGGGATTAGATGAGGAGAGGGCAGGCCAGGCCCCCAGGATCCTCACCCTCTCCTCACCTTCCTTGCTGCCCAGGAAGGGCAGTACTGCAGGGCCACCTCACATGCCTCCCCAGAAGGTCTCTCCATCATCCCCAAGGAATTTCAATGGGCAAATGTCCCTGGTGAGAGGAGTCATGGCCTCCAGGAACCACTCAGCCCTTTGCCCTTCCCTCACCTTCCAGAGTCAGCTCCGTCATGACGTCGTTGTTCACCTTGATGGGGTCATGCTTAAAACAGAGCTGGGGGGACACAGGCACAGATGGAATTGGATGGGAAAGGTCAAGGGTCCATGGCCAAGGAAGCAGGGCAAGCACAGTGAATGGCAGCAAGGGCTCTGTCAGTAAGGGGAATGTGTGGATAGGCTGCAAGGGAAGGCTCCTTTGGCCTCCCTCATCATATCCATGGTTAATCAAGAATCCTCAGCAATCCTGGAAACCTTGAGAACTGTCATGTGTCTCTTCCCCAGCACCCAGGTTCTGTCAAGTTCCTCCTTAGCCCCATTCTTGACCCAGTTGGCTGTGGACCTGTGTCCCTTGTCAAAATTTGCTGGAGGTATCACAAGGTTGGCACCTGAACCCAGGAGACCCCTGTCTGAACTAGAACAGGCTGGGATGACAATTGGGATACTGACCCCTCCCTCCAGCCCAAGGCCCACAGCCTCAACTCACTCTGGTTATTTGGACAGCTGTTCTTGCCGGCATTCTAGAGTTCCTCCTTCAGAGCTGTCTTCACCTTCTCATACTCATTCTCCAGCTGGACACTGAAGGGCAACTCCAACAGAACCAAATAATCTACCACGATGCTTCCACTCCTGAGGGGGTTGAGGGGATCAAGGACCTTGAAAGGTGCCCAGGCCTGGGACACATAGATTCTTAGAAGGACACCTCCAGGACAAACCATGAGTACACCTATTGAGAAGAAGGGGGGCAGAGACAATGAGTTGGGATTTCAGACATTATGTTTAGAAGGAGCTGCCAGCATCCCTGAGTTGGTCAGTCTGGGAAGGCAGGACAAGGCATGATTGCCGTTCTTTTACATTTCTTCAAGCCATTACCAAATCAGGCCATCCTGGACTCTCTGCCTCACTCATACTGACCTACCCAGCAGACCAGATGCCAGCCAGAGAGAGACCAGCTACAGTCCAGACACCACGCTTCCCACCAGCACCACCTCACTTTATGTCCCATGCAATCCCTCTACTTACAATGCACTTAAAAAAGTAATGGTGGTTTTACTCCTAGAGAGAAATTACCACAGAAAATGATCTCTAAAGTCCCCCATGGCCCTGGTCAGGTGGCTCAGTTGGTTGGAGCATAGTCCCATACACCAAAATGTTGTGGGTTTGATCCCCGGTCAGGGCACCTACTGGAGGCAACCAATCAATATTTCTCTCTCACATTGATGTTTCTCTATCTATCTATCTATCTATCTATCTATCTTCTTGTCTCTCTCCCCTCACTCCTCCCTCTCTAAGATTAATAAACATATCCTTTGGTAGGGATTTAAAAAATGTCCCCCATGGAGTGATTCCCTTGCATACTCTCTTCATCCATCCCTCTCTATGAAATCTGATGATTTCCAAAACCAAGAGATGGCTTCTCCAGCCTTTCTTCGAACCCACTCCCCCTACCTAACACTATCTCTGTGACCCCAGAAGAATCTCTTACCTCAGGGACAGGATCTCCACATCCTTGAACCCCTGCATGTTTCAGTAAACATTCTTCATCAGAAATACCAAGGATCCCTGGGCTCATGTCTAAACCTCCAGACCTAAGGTCATCCAGAAGCCCAAGCTCAGCTCCAGGTGAGGACCTTTGAGTCCCCTCCCCTCTCTCCTCACCTGATTCTTGAAGGTGTTGCTGAAATCCTTGTAGGCCTCAGAAGTGTTGTCATGGAGGTCCAGGGTGAATGTCTGTTGGACAGACACCACCATGCCCACTTCAGCGTCCACCATATCTGCACACAGCATGCTCTGTTCTAATCACCGTCTACTCCTATCTGACATCACCACCACCACCCCAACCCAGAGGTTCTTGCCATGCCCCTCCCCATGTTCTCTGAAGACTGACTGAATAGAAGGAAGGAGAGATGTAAGAATTATGGGATAAGTTGTCCTGAGATGGGGGAAAGAATGAAATCAGGGTGCACAGAAGTCAGACCTGTGGTCTCTCCCTTGTCTGCCCCAGTGGGAGACAGAATAATGGCCCCCAAAGATGCTTATTCCCAGAACCTATGAATATGTTATGTTACATAGCAAGGAGGAATCAAAGTTACAGATGTAGTTAAGGTTACTAATCGGTTGACTTTAGACTTTAATATGTGAAAATCAACATATTGGGAAAATCAATAAATTTTTCAGGTGAGCCCAATATAAGCACAAGGTTCTTAATAGTGGAAGAGGGAGCAGGAAAAGTCAGAATTGGTCAGAGGAAGATGTGAGGATGGAAGAAAGTCATAGATGCAATGTTGCTGGTTTTGAATATGGAGAGAGGGGGTCTGGAGACAATAAATGTGGAAGAAAGGGTGAAGAAATAGATCCTTTGAAAAGGAACAAAGCCCTGCTGGAACCTTAAATTTAGCAAAGCAAGGCCCACATTGGACTTTTAATCTACAGAACTGTAAAATAAGAAAGTTGTGTTGTTTCAGCCACTAAGCTTGTGGAAGTTTCTTACAACAGCAATTAGAAACTAATATAGCTCTGAGCAGTGAAGACTGGGAAGAGGCCCCAGAAGGACTGTGATCTCAGCCACCTCTTGGAGGTGAGGAATGAGATGGGATGGGAGAAGGCTTGGGAGATAAGGCAGGGATGAAGGTAATGATGGCTCCAAGCCAACCACAGGGCTGGGCCCAAGGAAAGTCAGGGACACCTTCCAGGAGAAAGTGCATAGGGCAGGACTCTAGTAACTCACTCAGTTCCACCTGTTCCATAGCAAACTTGCACTGGGAGCCATAGAAGGTACTGTGGCAGTAGCACTTGAGGCCTTCCCATTGACCTCCATTCTGTCATCTGATCTCCTGGAGTCGCAGTGGTCCCCAGAGAACCCCAAAAGACAAAGGCAATGGCCTTGTATCCAGGTGCCACCATTGTCACAGGTGCCTGCGTAGCACAGGAAGAAAGGGAATTTCAGGATAGAGCCAGACATTGAATACATGGGAATTTAGTAGGGGGGAAAGGAGGTCCAACCTGGGGTGGTGGTCAGTCAAGATGGTGTGGTCATCTGAGTAGTGGTCAAAGTTGTCTTGGGTGATATAAAAGTGGTGGGAGTCTGAGTAGTGACCACTGATGTCTATGGAGTCCTGGTCATGGTTGGGCTTGGGTGTGTCAACTTGCTCAACGTCATCATGACAGTTGGAAAACTGCTGCTCCACTTCATGGTCAGTGAGAGGCTAGTGAAGATGGACACAGGTGGGGTGGTTACAGAGTAACCAGAGTTACAGAGTAAGAGCTCATCCAGGTACCACTGGTGGGTCTTCATGTGCTCATTGAAACTGCAAATAGGAAGAGTCCCAGGACTAAGAGAATTAGGGGCATCAGTTATGATGGTGGGATCAGTTTCCAAATCTGAAGTAGAAGTGTCCGTATGTGTAGGAAATATTGTTGTCATACTGGTTGAACTAGGAGGGGTGATGGCCATCTCAGTAGTAGAGGTAAAGACCAATAATGGGATAGTGGGAGTAAAAGTAACTTTACTATTTGGATCAATTTCTATGCATGGAGTGGTGGGTGAAGTAGGCACTATTGTAATGGATATATATTCTGGACATGGGGTGGTGGGGGAAATCGAAACAGTCAGAGTGGTTTCAATAGAAGAGGCTATTGGAGAAGATATGATTGAACAAGTTTTTGTAGTTTCACATGAAGTAGGAGAAGCAGCGACCGAAGAATGTGTACCTGCAGTGACATTTTGTGAGGAATGGGGAGAATTTATAGAGATAGCAGAGAGCATTGAATTAGCACTGGTGGAAGAGACAGAAGATAAACTTGTTATTTCAGATGTTGAAGAAGAGATAATGGTACTAAAAGAACTGATTACTGCATTTGTAGATGTACTTAATGAAAGAAGAAGGGGCATGAAAGACACACTTGAAAATGTACCCAAAGTTATGGAGAGCAAAGCATCATCTCTAGTCGTAGTGGCAGAGACTGAGGTGCCATTGGCTGTTGTTGCTATATTGTGTGTGATGGGGGATGACGTGATGGTATCAGTGGGGGTGGCTGGCATTCTGGAAAAGGTAGGTGTTGAGGTGAGTTCAGTCATGGGGATCAAGGGCCCAAGGGTATCTGTGGATGTGAAAGTGACCTGTGTTGAGACAGTAGTAGGGATTTCAGTACTGACAGTAGATGGGGTAGTGGCTGTGGATGTGTTGTTCATGGTGCCTGGGGCAGAGGCAGAGGGGGTGACTGTGGGTGTGGGTGTGCTGCCTGTGGAGGAGCCCTGTGAAGTACTGATGCCTGGAGTAGTTTGAATCACAGTCAGGGTGGAAGTTGGTTCCCTGAGGGTGGGAGCAGTCATGGATGTCACCACTGTGGAGGGAGGGAGGGAGTGAGGTTGCTGTGATCGAGGTGGCAGGGGTCAAAGTGTCGGTAGAAGTGGTGATTTCAGTTGTGGCCATGGTGATAGTAGTGGAGGGAGATGTAGGGATGGGCGTGGCCTGAGTAGTAACGTGTGTAGTAATCAAGGTGGACATGGGTGTAGTGTTTGTGCTGAAAGGGGGCCCTGGCTGCGTGGCTGAAGCAAGCTTAGAAGATAGAAGCACACTGCTGGTGGACATCAAGGTACTGGGGGTCACCGGGGTAGAGGCAGTAGATGCGGGAGAACTGACTCCTTCTGTGGGAGTGACTGAGGATGTCACAGTGGGAGTAGAAGATATGTCTGTTCTGACAGTCTCTGTAGAAATGTCACTGGTAGGGGTAAGAGTGGTCTTCAGGGTAGATGTGGCATAAGAGGCTGTGTCCATCATCCTGCCTGTCTGTGTAGGGGCTGCAGTGGAGGATGGTGTTTCTGGGGTTGTGCTTGTGGTTGTGGAGTAAGGAATGGATGTAATGGCTGCCAGGGCAGATTCAGTGGTTGTGCACAGTGCATTGGTGCTCGTGGCAGATGAGGAGGGACTCCATGTGTGAGTGGTTCTGCCAGTGCTGGAGGAGGTGGAAGAGGAATCTGCAGATGCCTCTGAACTGCTTGTTGGGAGGGAGTGAGTTGGAGTACTGTGGGTGAGAGTGTCCATGGGTGGCACATTAGGCATTGTGGCAGAGGTTGGGATGCCATTGGATGCTGTTTCTGTATTTTGTGTGGTGGTGGATGACGTGATGATATCGGTGGGGGTGGCCAGCCTACTGGACAAGGTGACTGAACACAATCACAAAATGATTGTGTTCAGTTGCAAAATAAAGGAAGAGATGAAGGCTACTTGAAGTGAAATAAAGGAAAATATACAGGAAACCAACGGTGAAGGGAAGGAAATCAGGACTCAAATCAACAATTTGGAACAAAAGGGAGAAATACACATCCAATTGGAACAGAATGAAGAAACAAGAATTCAAAAAAAAAATGAGGAGAGGTTTAGGAACCTCTGGGACAACTTTAAGCACTCAACATCTGAATCATAGGGGTGTCAGAAGGAGAGGGAGAAGAGTAAGAAACTGAAAACTTATTTGAACAAATAATGAAGGAGAACTTCCCCAATCTGGCAAAGGAAATAGACTTAATTATGATGCACCTTGGTGTGCTCCTCTTTGGGCCCAACTTCTTTGGGACTCTCTGGGTTTCCTGGACTTCCTGGAAGTCTATTTCCTTTGCCAGATTGGGGAAGTTCTCCTTCATTATTTGTTCAAATAAGTTTTCAGTTTCTTACTCTTCTCCCTCTCCTTCTGACACCCCTATGATTCAGATGTTGAGTGCTTAAAGTTGTACCAGAGGTTCCTAAACCTCTCCTCATTTTTTTTTTTTGAATTCTTGTTTCTTCATTCTGTTCCAATTGGATGTGTATTTCTCCCTTTTGTTCCAAATTGTTGATTTGAGTCCTGATTTCCTTCCCTTCACCATTGGTTTCCTGTATATTTTCCTTTATTTCACTTCAAGTAGCCTTCATCTCTTCCTTCATTTTGCAACTGAGCACAATCATTTTGTGAGCATCCTGATTACCAGTGTTTTGAACTCTGCATGTGACAGGTTGCCTATCTTCTCATTGCTTGGTTCTTTTTCTGGTGTTTTGATCTAATCTTTCATTTGGGCCATATATCTTTGTCTCAGCACACCTGTTATGTTGTAAGGGGCAGAGCCTTAGTTATTCACCAGGACAGGACAACCCTCTTTGCTGGGTTGTGGCTCTGTCTGTGGAGGAGGGGTCAGAGAGAGAACAATGCTGTTTGCTAGCCCAGCTTTCAGTCACTCTCCCTTCTATGCACAAACGAATTGGGCCCCGTTGGTGCTAATTCCCAGGTGGGTGGATTTGTGTACATTCTAGGACCCTGTGGGTCCCTCCAGTGGACGCTCCTGTGAGACTGGTAGTTTCTCCTGCATCTGCAACCCCCACAGGTTTTTATAGCCAGAGGTTTTGAGTCTTTAGTTTCTCAGTCAGCCAGCCCCGCCTCACCCACCATCCAGTCCACTGCCTTGCTATGGTCCTCTCCTCCCAGGTGCCCATTTTTGCCCTTCTAACTGGTCTGGATGAATATTTTTTAACTTCTTGGTTGTTGGAGTTCCATGCAGTTTGATTTTCTGGCAGTTCTGGTTGTTTATTATTTTTAAGTTGGTTGTTATACTTCTTTTGGTTGTGCAAGGAAGCAGATCATTTTTACGTACACCTCTGTCTTGGCTGGAACCTAGGGTTAGTTTCCTTCTCACCTCCCACCCAAATATCTTTGCTCTGAGAGCTCTGGTTTCTGCCTCTACTCTTGGCCCACCTCAGCTTAGTGTGTGGGTGTCAGGGAAGTAAGGAGGTTATGAAGATTCCTGGGCTAGAGCCCTTTCAGTGAAGCAGTAGCCCTGGAGGGTAGTGAGAGTGTGGAGCATGGGCCTCTGGGTCTGGAAAGACTAGGATTGGGGGTCAGGAGCAGACATCGAGAGGCAGAGGGAAGGTAATTGCAGAGAAATCGCAAGGTTCCTTAGAGGTGGGAGAGAAAAGACCCAGGGCCCCACATCAGCTGGTCTCAGACCCACCAATTGAAAACAAATCAGATTTCAAGATCCTCCACCCCAGCCCTACCAGCAACACCTGTGCCCAGAAACATGGGCCCAGTGGGAATGAAGAGTTAGAGACGGAGCTGGAGGAGGAGGCATCAGGGACCAAAGTTGGAGACACCCCAAAGAGAGGGGCAAGAGGGAGGGACTCACAGGAGAGTGGCAGGAATGGAAGTAAAAGGAAGCACAGGTTCCAAGGTGAAGTGAGCACCAGGCCTGGGGGAGTGTTTGACAGAAGAGAAGGGGATCTCAGAAAACTAGTCAAAGTGGGAAGAGCAGTTTTCTGGAAAGAGATTATTCCCACCCTTCTGATTCAAGTGAAGACCCCTACAACCTGCTGGTGGAGAGCAGTACCAGCTGGACCCAACTTCCCTCTCCTCCCCCTGCCTCAGTTCTCCTTGCAGGTGAGCTCTAAGAAATCCTTCCCCAACCTCCTCTGTGGCCTCAAAGCCAACACCCTCCCCAACATCCCTGCCCTAGAACATCAGGAGGGTCTCTTCAACCCTGCCCCACTGACCTCACCCCCTTACCTGTGGCCCCCAGGGAGGCCCTGAGCATCCATAGGAGTCTGAGAAACCCAAGTAGCTGCATAGGCCCCTTGAGGTGAGGACTGGGGGCAGAGTAGGCACAAACTCAGGGAACAGCAGCAGGGATACAGCCACAGTGTATGCAGCAGACCCAGCTCCAACTGGATTACTTGCTCTGCTGAGCATGGTGGTGGATCACATGGTTTCTTCCTTCTCCCTTGCACTATCCTACCCCACCCCACTTCTCCCTTCTCCCTATATCTCTGACTATATTGTAAGAAGTGACAGAGAAGATAAGATGAGCCCAGGAGGAGTCAGACAGGGAGAGCTGATGGTGAACCAACACACATCCTTCCCATCCTCACCTCCACCTGGCTGACCTACTCAGAGCAATTCCTAGAACACTGCCTCCTCCCTACCCTTCCCACCCCACCCCCCAGCAAGAACTAGCAAAACCGGTTGGAGAATACACTCTGCCCAGACTTTGGACTCTGGAGTCTGGGGCCAATTCTTACAGCTTCTCCTTAGTTTCAATTCCAGCTGTAGAGGAAGAAGGTGGAACCTCACTCTCCTTCACTCCCACTGCCACCTGCCCTTCCTTCTCACCATCTTGCCATTAGCAGGACCCTGGAACTGTGACCCTATGGCCAAAGCCATGAGAGCAATGCAGAATCCAATCACAAGTCATTTCACTATCTGAGGATTTGGGCTGGGTCCCAGAAAAGGAATACAGATGGCCAGTGGAAACAAAATAACTAGTTTTGATCCAGCCAATTAGCAAGTATCAGGATTTGATTCCAATCAGTGTTGGGAAAGGTATGAAGAATAAACACTCTTATTCAGTTGGTGGGAGTGTAAGTGGGTTGGGCTGCTTTAAAAAGGCAATTTAAACATAATATGATTTAAATGCACACTCAAGGACCAGTAATTCCACCATTCCATCTCCATGTTCAAGAAACACTTCAAGGAGGCATTCATGAGGATGTTTGTTGCTGTCCAGTTTACTGCATTTCTGATACAAATTGGAAACAACCCAGATAACCCTGAACAGGAAACTAGAATGACTATGGAAAGCCACACTATGCTTGAATAGTGTGGTACCAACATGGAAAGACCCTCAGATGTCTTGTTCAGTGGAACCAGTAGACACAGTTTTGTTAAAATACATGTATATATTTCCTATAAACATACACGTGCACATGTGAGTATAAGTGTACTCAAAATTTGGAAAGAGGCTCACCTACCCAAAAACAGGGGTAAGGGTGATTCAAAGAAGCATGAAAGAACCAAGGTTAGGAACAATAGGGAACTTAGGCTGTACCTGTAGTTTTTACTTTAACAAAGATTACCTCCTCGAACAAACTCTAGCCAGGATCCTCTGAGCCCACTTCTCAACTAAGACTCAAACTTGGCTTATAAAGACTTGAGCAAACATTAACTTAGTTTCTAACAGTTCAAGGTCATTCCCTAGCATGACCTTAGCCCTCCTTAAAGTGAGTGCTTGCTTAAGAAAACTCAATGCTGCCACAATGACTGACTGTTCCAGCCAACACCTGATTACAGTGCCCTTGTCCCAGCCTATGGAGAGAGTAGGAGTCTGATGTTAATAAACATCACTTAGCAAACCTGGATGAGTTTCACAGAAACCAACCCTCTTCCCCTTTTTGTAATTTTTCACTTTCCCGACTCTCCTGAGGCCCTGATTACCTGCCTCTCTATTCCCTCACTCTCTTTAAATGCCTAGTTACCTCTGCAAGTCAAAGTGGAGTTCAGTTCATGCTGGACTCTTTTTCCTATTGCAATAGTGTATTGCTGATTAAAAATATGTCCTTACCACTTTAACTAGTGTCTGGCTTTATTTATCTTTAACAACTTGGAGACTGTATTATGTGCTGGAATGTAATTTAAAAATAATTTAGAGGAGAATTCTAGGAATTTTGTGGGGTACGACACACAAAGAATTCATCCCCCATCTAGACAACAATTCCATTTGCAGAATCTGTCTGAATCTGTTGAGGGCTTGCAACTTCCAGGGGAAGACCAAGTTAGTAAATTGCAATTAATTTTGGTACATTTCAGCTTTAGCACAGTAGCAGCTACCCATCCCTCACTCTCAGCCACATGGCAAGCAGCTGTGCACATGTTCCTGGAGCAGCTTGCCCATGGCTTGTGGGAGCTGGGGCAGGCAAAAAGGACCATGTAGTCCTGTATCTTGGGTCTTTGCTCTAATCAGTAATTGCTGCTTCTGATCACAAAGGTGCAAGAAAAGAGACAGCTAGCCACTGTTACTGTACCTCGCCCAATTCCTGCAGGCCCCTCCACCACTTCCAGGGATTTAAAGAGCTGGTACCCTTTCCTCCCCCCCCTTTTTTTTACCCCTTTTAGGAATCAGAAATTAAAGACTAGAACATTCAAAAACAATTGATTCCTGGAGAAAATCAGAAAGTGACTATGTATGCCCAGGGAAAGGATGAGAAAAGACTAATGTACACCTCATGCTGATCCTTGGAACACAGACCATCTACGATAAGAAAAAAAAGGAAGGAAGGAAGGAGAAATGCACAATAAGTGATAACAAAAAAAAAAAAAAAACCCACAGCAAACCCTGGGGAAGGAAGAAAATCTGACTTCCAGAGTTACTACTTTATTAAATTCAAATGTTCAAGTTCAACCAAAAAAATCACAAGGCATACAAAGAAACAGGAAAGTATAGTTCATTCAAAGAAAAAATATAAACAGAAACTGTCCCTGAAGAAGGAAGATATAGAGAGTCAAGAAGATGATGCATGAAACTAAATGAAAAATCAATAAACAGATAAAAAGCATAAAAAAAACCAAAAAGAAATTCTGAAATTGAAGAATACAATAACTGAAATTTAAAAATTTTCTAGAGGGATTCAAAGGCAAATTTGAGCAGGCAAAAGAAAGAATCTACAACCTGAAGATAGAACAATGGAAATCATTGAGTCTAAAAAACAAGAATAAAAAAAAGAGTGAAAAAAAAGCCTAAGGGACCTGTGGGACATCAACAACCAGACCAACATCCATTGTGGGAGTCCCCCCAAAATAGAGGGACATAGAGAATATATGAAGAAATGCTGACCAGAAACTTCCCAAATTTGATGAAGGACATGAATATAAATATCCAAGAAGCTCAGCAAACTCCAAATAAGATGAACTCAAAATGACCCGACACATTATAGTCAAACGTTCAAAAGACAAAGACAAGGTAAGAATCTTGAAAGCAGCAAGAGAGAAGCAAAATGTCACTTACAGGAAATCCTCAATAAAATTACTAGCAGAGAGGAGTGGCTACAGCACCAAGCAGAGAAGGCAGGAAACTGAACAAGAGCAGGAGCTGGTGGGCACCATGGCAGGGATCACCACTATTGATGTGGTGAAACTCAAGGTCCAAGTTCTGCATCAGTAGGCCAATGATGCAAAGGAGAGGGCCCAGCGCCTCCAGCTAGAAGTGGAAGGAGAAGATGGCCCAGGAACTAGCTAAGACTGAGGTGGTCTTCTTGAACCATAGGATTCAACTGGTTGAAGAAGAGCTGGACCATGCTCAGGAGCACCTGGCCACTGCCCTGCAAAAGCTGGAGGAAGCTGAGAAAGCTGCTGGTGAGAGCAAGAGAGGTATGAAGGTTATTGAAAACTGAGCTTTAAAAGATGAAGGAAAGATGAAACTCCAGGAAACTCAATTCAAAGAAGCTAAGCACACTGCAAAAGAGGCAGATAGGAAGTATGAAGAGGTGGCTCATAAGCTGGTGATTATTGAGGGGGACCTGGAATGTACAGAGGAACAAGCTGAGCTAGCAGAGTCCTGTTGCCGAGAGACAGATAAGCAGATCAGACTGGCTGAGCAGAACCTAAAGTGTCTGAGTGTTGCTGAAGAAAAGTACTCACAAGAAGAAGACAGATGAGAGGAAGAAATAAAGATTCTTACTGATAAACTCAAGGAGGCAGAGACCCACCCTGAGAGATTGGTAGTCAAGTTGAGAACAGACAGTTGATGATTTGGAAGGTAAACTGAAATGCATCAAAGAGGAACAGCTCTATTCACAAAGGATGCTGGACCAGACTTTGCTTGACTGGAATGAGATGTATAGCACCCCAGTCCTGCCCTGCCAGTTTCTCCTTCTGACTCTATCTCTCTCTGAAGAACAAGGGGCAGAAGCTGACCTTTAAACTGAGGGCTGATCTTTAACTGGAAGGCTGCTTTCTTCTTTTGCTTCTGCCCCATCACCTCCCCCCAATGTCTTTCTTGCCAAACTGTCTCTGCCTCTCCCCAGAGATTCTGGTTGGGATAAAGGCTGAGCATCTTTGGGAACATTTAGGGAATGTGAGCACAATGCAGTGTCTTCAAAAGCATGTTGTGATGTACACATTTTGTAATTACCTTTTTTGTTATTGTGGCAACTATTTTTCAAATATTCCAAATAATTCCACAGTTCTCAAGCAGCAATCTAATCCCTTTCTCACTTTTAGAAGGTAATTTTTCACCTTATCCATATTACCCTCTCCATAGGGGAGGGAAAGAAGTATGGGCCTTCCTTACTGACAGCTAAACAGAGCCCAGAGAAAGACTCCACTGTGGGGAATCATTGCTTTGTACAGAGTGCGAGCCAAACCAGAAAGGTGATTCCAGGAGGAGTTAGCCAAAAAAAAACTGATGTTCAATTTCCGGCCAAGATGGAGGTGTAGCTGGACATGCTGTGCCTCCTCTCACAACCAAGATTAAGGACAACAAAAATATAGAACCAAAAAAAGAAAGCCCAACCAGGACAGAGAGAAAATTGAATTGTGCAGGAGTCTGACAAAAACGATTCACCCAGACCGGTAAGAGGGGCGTAGTCAGCAGCCCACGACCGGTGGAGTCAGATCTGGGGGGGCGGGATAAGCCGAAGGTGGTCCCAGGCGCGCAGTTACCCCAGGTGCACAGGCAGCGGTGTTGCCAAATGTGAGGAGGCCAAGCGGGGCACATAAGGCGGCTGACCGCAGACACACATTTGTGCACAGATAAACCAGGCAAAAACGGGCAGCAAGACAAACTGCGCGATGCAGGGCCCCAGCACTGGGAAGTGAAGCCTAAAAGCACCCGTTGAAAATACTTGTAGGGGCTGAGGTGCCAGGAGGGAGTCCCAGCCTCACAGGAGAGTTTATTGGAGAGATCCACAGGGTCCTGGAGCATGAGCAGGCCCACCCACCCAGCAATCAGCACCAGAGGGGTCCAGTTTGCTTGGGGAAATGGCGGAAGTGACTGAAATCTAGCAGAGAGAGGAGCAAGAGCCATTGTTCCCTCTCGGACCCTGCCCCCACATCTAGCATCACAACCCAGTGACTGGGGTGCCCCGCCCTGGTCAATGCCTAAGGCTCCACCCCTCACTATATAACAGCCATGGCCAGACAAAAACAAAAACAAAAACAAAACCAAGGATGACTCAAAAGGGAGAATGGACCGGGACCCCAGAGCTAATTCATCTGAGCAACCAGGAGGTGGTCAACCTATTAAATGCAGAGCTCGTAGCACTGGTAGCCAACCTATCAGAAGCACAGTTCAAAGCTCTGGTGGTTAGGAAGCTCACAGAATTGGTTGATTTTGGTCGCAAATTAGAGGAACAAATGGAGGCTACAATAAGTGAAATGAAGAAAAATGCACAGGGAACCAATAGTGATGGGAGGAAAACTGGGACTCAGATCAGTGGAGTGGACCAGAAGGAAGAAAGAAACAACCAAACAGAAAAGAAGAAAGAAACAAGAATTCAAAAAAATGAGGAGAGGCTTAGGAACCTCCAGACATCTTTAAACATCCCAACATCCAAATTATAGGGGTACCAGAAGGGGAAGAGGAAGAGCAACAAGTGGAAAACTTATCTGAACAAATAATAAAGGAGAACTTCCCCAATCTGGCAAAGGAAAGAGACTTCCAGGAAGTCCAGGAAGCTCAGAGAGTCCCAAAGAAGGTGGACCCAAGCAGGAACACACCAAGGCACATCATAATGACATTAGCCAAGATTAAAATGAAGGAGAGAATTCTAGAAGCAGCAAGGGATAAGAGGACAGTCACCTACAAAGGAGTTCTCATCAGACTGTCAGCTGATTTCTCAAAAGAGACCTTACAGGCAAGAAGGGGCTGGAAAGAAGTATCTGAAGTCTTGAAAGGCAAGGACCTACATCCAAGATTGCTCTATCCAGCAAAGTTGTCATTTAGAATGGAAGGGCAGATAAAGTGCTTCTCAGATAAGGTCAAGTTAAAGGAGTTCGTCATCACCAAGCCCTTATTATATGAAATGTTAAAGGGACTTATCTAAGAAAAAGAAGATAAAAAATATGACAGTAAAAAGACAGCAAACTCACAGATATTAACAACCACACCTAAAACAAAAGCAAACTAAGCAAACAGCTAGACCAGGAGCAGAAACACAGAAATGGAGATCACATGGAGGGTTTGCAACAGGGGAGTGGGAGGAGGAGAGAGGGAGAAAAGGTACAGAGAATAAGTAGCATTGATGGTGGGTAGAAAATAGACAGGGGGAGGGCAAGAATAGTGTGGGAAATGTAGAAGCTAAAGAACTTATGAAACATGGACATGAACTAAAGGCAGGAATGTGGGTGGGAGGGGGTGTGAAGGGTGGAGGGGAATGATGGGGGAGAAATGGGACAACTGCAATAGCATAATCAATAAAATATAATTTTTAAAAAAAGGAAAAAAAGTGATGTTCAGGTTTTAACTTTAAGGTTTTAACTTTTGGGGGCAGTTTTTTTTTTTTTCATCAGAAGTGACCAAGTTAAAATGGTGAGAACTCTGAGATTAAATCCTTGTCCCACCTCTATCCCCTTCTCAATGGTTCACAAACTGGATCATGTGCACCTTATGTTGAAACAACCAGTTATTTGCTCTCATGCCTCCTTCGAAGAAAGAAAATTAGACTTCCAGCCAAGATGGAGGCGTAGGTAGACTCACTGTGCCTCCTTGCACAATCAAAAGAAGGACAACAACAAATTTAAAAAACAAAAAACAACCAGAACTGACAGAAAAATCAAACTGTATGGAAGTCCAACAAGCAAGGAGTTAAAGAAGAAACATTCATCCAGACCTGTAGGAGGGGTAGGAACAGGCAGCCAGGTGGAGAGGACTCACAGCAGGGCAGTGGCTGGAGGACTGGGGCAGGCAAGGCTGTGGCTGGCGAACTCAGTGAGGTGGTGGATTGTGGACTGGCTGGTCCCACATTCACCTGCAGATAAACTGGGAGGAACAATTGGGGAGCAAGACAGAGCAAGCAACCCAGAGTTCAAGCACAGGGAAATAAAGCCTCAGCACTCTGACTGAAAATACCAGTGGGGGTTGAGGCAGCAATGGGAGAAACTCCCAGCCTCACAGGAGAGTTTGTTGGAAAGACCCACGGGGTCCTAGAATGTACACAAGCCCACCTGCCCAGGAATCAGCACCAGAAGGGCCCAATTTGATTGTGGGTAGCAGTGGAAGTGTCTGAAAACTGGCAGAGAGCGGAGCAAGTGACATTGTTCCCTCTCTGACCTCTCCCCTGCATACAGCATCACAACACAGCCACATGGGTGGCCCAGCCCTAGTGAACGCCTGAGGATACGCCCCTTATATGTAACAGGTGCACCAAGAGAAGAAAAATGGCCCAAATGAAAGAACAGATCAAAGCTCCAGAAAAAAATACAACTAAGCAATGAAGAGACAGCCAACCTATCAGATGCACAGTTCAAAATACTGGTAATCAGGATGCTCACAGAAATTGTTGAGTATGGTCACAAATTAAAGGACAAAATTAAGGCTACGTTAAGTGAAATAAAGGAAAATGTACAGGGAAACAACAGTGATGGGAAGGAAACAAGGACTCAAATCAATGGTGTGGACCAGAAGGAAGAAAGAAACATTCAACCAGAACAGAATGAAGAAACAAGAATTCAAAATAATGAGGAGAGGCTTAGGAACCTCCAGGACAACTTTACACATTCCAACATCCAGATCATAGGGGTGCCAGAAGGAGAAGAGGAAGAGCAAGAAATTGAAAACTTATTTGAACAAATAATGAAGGAGAACTCTCCCAATCTGGCAAAGGAAATAGACTTCCAGGAAGTCCAGGAAGCTCAGAGAGTCCCAAAGAAATTGGACTCAAGGAGGAACACACCAAGGAACATCATAATTACGTTAGCCAAGATTGAAGATAAGGAAAGAATCTTAAAAGTAGCAAGAGATAAGGAGACAGTTACCTGCAAAAGAGTGCCCATAAGACTGTCAGCTGATTTCTCAAAAGAGACCTTGCAGGCAAGAAGGGGCTGGAAAGAAGTATTCCAAGTCATGAAAGGCAAGGATCTACATCCAAGATTACTTTATCTAGCAAAGCTTTCATTTAAATGGAAGGGCAGATAAAGTGCTTCTCAGATAAGGTCAAGTTCAAGAAGTTCATCATCACCAAGCCCTTATTATATGAAATGTTAAAGGGACTTATCTAAGAAAAAGAGGATAAAAAATATGAACAGTAAAAATGACAATAGACTCGGTTGTTATTAACAACCGAACCTAAAACAAAAACAAACTAAGCAAACAATAGAACAGGAACAGAATCACAGAAATGGAGATAGCATGGAGGGTTATCAGCAGGAGAGTGGGTGGGGAGAGAGGAGGAAAAGGTACAGCAAATAAGGAGCATAAACAATAGGTAGAAGATAGACAGGGGGAGGGTAAGAATAGTATAGGAAATGTAGAAGCCAAAGAACTTATATATATGACCCATGGGCATGAACTAAAGACGGGAATGCAGGTGGGAGGGGGGTGTGCAGGGCAGAGGGAAATAAAGGGGGGGGAATGGGACAACTGCAGCAATAGCATAATCAATAAAACATATTAAAAGAGAAAGAAAAAAATTAGGTTTTTGCCATTGATTGACCATATAGAACTCATCTCACCATGCTTTTTCTGGATCTGAAGCTACTATTTCTAAAAGTGCCATCTCATTGTGTGTTGTATCAGTTAGTGGTAGAGAAATCTTGAATGGCTTATATACAAAAACTCTTTTAAATTTTTATATTATTTTGAAACTTTTCTTCTTTGGGTTTGTAGCACACCGACCACCCCATATGGCTATGGAAGCTTTCTACAGTCTGAGCTGTCAGTGTGCTGATCTTTAAAAGTTTCTTTCTTTACCCAGTACCCCCTTTTAGGTGAGATTTCAATGAGGTCTGTTAGGTGCACATCCTGCAGCTTATTGGCTTAAAAGGCATACTCCTTTGGTGTGGTCTCTTTGGGGATCAATTGGCAGAAAGAGAAACCAGCAGTGCAACTATTTTGATATAAATATTTTTAAAATAAAGAAATAGGCCCTCCAACCCTTAAAAAAAAAAAAAGATTAGTAGCAGATTTCTCATCAGAATCTTTGGAAGCTAGAAGACAAGTAGATTGTTACATACAAAGTGCTTAAAATAAAGGAACTTTAGCCCTGGCTGTTGTAGCTCAGTGGATTGAGTGCCAGCCTGCAAACCAAAGGGTAACTGGTTCATTTCCCAATCAGAGCACACACCTGGGTTGCAGGCCAGGTCTCCAGTAGGAGGTGCTCAAGAGGCAACCACACATTGATGTTTCGCTCCCTCTCTTTTCCCCCTTCCCCCTCTAAAAATAAAATAAATAAAATCTTTTTAAAAACTGAATAAAAGAAATTTGGCATTATATCCAAGAATTTGCTAAAGTTCATATGGAATATCAAAGGACTCTGAATAGCCAAATCAATCTCAAAAATGAAGAACAAAACTGGAGGATTCACACTTCCTGATTTTAAAACTTACTACCAAGCTACAATAATCTTGTGTGGTCAAGTTGGACAAAGTGGACAAAGGAATGAAAAGATAAAGCATCTCGATGAGATGGAGGCTAGATTGAGACAGCAACACCACAGATGCAGCCCAGGCAAGGGAGCTGACAGACGGCCAGGCCATTCTTGGGGTCCTCCACTTTGATTTCTTAACACATTTGACCAATCGGTGAAGCGTTAAAATACTTGTTTTTGAAAAGTTTTGTTGTTTTTCAGAGGAGTCTCTGTGGAGCTTAGGCTATGTGGTCAAACACCAGGGCTGACCAAGGTGCTGTAAAGAAACACAAAATTTGAGCTCCTGTGCTGAGCACACAGACATGAATGAACCCCTTTTGTAAGGGATGCCAGGCTCCTGGGGAGATGGATCCTGATCAACTTCAGGCTCCCTGATTCCTTCCTATCAATCTTCTCAATTTCAGTTCCTACTGCTGCACAAACTTCCTTTTGCTCCAACAAACAGACCTCTTTGTCTCAGACTTTGCTACTTCGGGGCCTTTGACTGAGCTATTTCCTACACTGGGAATGCCCTCTCCATCTCCCTTTCTCTTTCTTTCTGCCTGTGAAAATCCCACCCATCATCTACTGCTTTGCTCTTGCTCTCCTCCCACCAGGAAGCCATGTCTGATCAGGAAATGACCTTTCCCATTCCTGAAGTTTAATGACATTTACTACTGATATCTCTCTCATGACACTTAATTATCATTTAGCGGCAGATACTACAGTCATTTGAATGCTTGCCCGTAAAAGGGAGAGTAAGGTTATCATACCTTTGCACTCTGAGCTGAGTCAATGGACAGGGGAGCTCCCACCTAGTTTAGGGAGGAAATGGTCAAGATAAGACTGCTAAAGTCCTTTGCTGCTGTCCATAAAAGCCCCACCCCCATGTTGGGATCTAGCCTTGCATTTCTGTGGGCTGTACACATACAACCAAGGTCCAGAGGTGGCTCCAGAAATGAATATGGCCCCAACCAACCCAGCTGGTATGGCTTGGTTGGTTGGAGCCTTGTCCTATGCACCAAAAGGTCACAGGTTTGATCCCCAGTCAGGACAGATGCCTAGGATGCAGGTTCCATTCACAGTTGGGGTTCCTGTGGGAGGCAACCAAATGATGTTTCTCTCACATCAATGTTTTGCTCTCTCCCTTCCTCTCTCTTGGAATCATATATATCCCCAACCAAAGTTTGAGATGGACAAAAAGGCTACTGATGATGGGACAGTGGCAGAGATGGAAAGACTGGGGGCTGAGGATGGTGAGGTTGGGCCAGTCATTAGTTACATCCATCATTGGGCCCCTTCACAGCATCTCACTCTATAGGTGAGGTAACATTATAGTGGGGTTCATGTGAGAATAGTGAGGGCACTGGGTTCTCTCCAAGGTCTCACCATTGTCACAGGTACTTGGAGGAAGATGTGAATCCAGTAAAGTACAGTCTGGGACCATTGCTTAAATGTCAATGACTAGGGACAAAGTACTGAAGGCCAGGAATAGGTCACTCCTTATCCTCACGAGAGTGAGACTTAGGTGGTTGGGAACATTAGGCCAGTGTGCTCACCAAGTTCTCCACTGTCCCATGATCTACATTTGCAGTTGTCATTGAGGATGTGAGGTGGTGAGAGTCCAGGTGCTGACCAGAGTTATGTCTGAAGTCATGGTGGGTGGGGTAGTGTGATATCAATTTGCATGATGACAAATGAATAGCTGGTACTTGGCTTTGAGGCAAGCGGAAACCAGTGATGGTTGTTATGTCAGCCAGGAGATGTCATGTTATGCTGAAATAATAAATAATCCTAAGGCTCAGTGTCTTATAACAATAGAGGTTTATTTCTCACTCATAGTACCTGCCCATCACAACATCTGTGTTGTCCTCAATGTCATCTTCACTTGAGTACCCAGCTTGATGGAGCAGCTTCTATCTGGGACATTACCAATTTTGTGGCAGTGGGAAATGACAGATGGCAAAACCACAAGCTGGCTGTTTAAGCTACCTTCCATAGATGTTACGTATCCCTCCTCCCATGTTTTGTAGTCCAAAGCAAGTCACCTGGTTGTACCTGAGTTTGACAAGACAGGGATGTGAAATCCTTTGTCAGGGAGTGGCACCACAGATCTGACACCAAGCTTAATGTCAGTGGGGAGGAAGGTACAATCCACTGGAAAGAGGGAACGCAAATACAGCTATTGTTAATAGAATGAGAATGGTTTGTGCAACATTGATGCAACCCAGTAGCCAAGGAGAGTGGACTGGAATGCACATGTGTAAACAATGATGACTTCACTGTACTAGACAGTGGGGATGGTAGACACTAATGAGTGAGCATGTGTACTGTGTGGCCATCACATTCAAAATGACTGAATGAGTTGAGCAATGAATCTGCATCAAATTTTGCATTAAGCTTGAATATTCCTCCATGGAAACTTCGGTTAATTCAGAAGTTTGCAGCTATGAGCAGCTGGAGATTTGCAGCTTCCTCACAATACACCTGCTCATGCATCATGTCTCATGCAGAGTTTTCTGATGAAATATCAAATCACCCAGGTGACTCAGTCCCCCTACAGCCCAGATTTGACACCTTGTGACTTCTAGTTTTTCCCAAAACTAAAATCACCTTTGAAAAGGAAGACAATAAACACTAAAATTGAGAACAGACTGACAGTCACCAGAGGGGGGAGGGGAGGGAATTTCAGGGGAAAAGGGGAAGGGTTTACAGGAACAAGTATAAAGGACACATGGACAAAAACTAGGGGGGGTGGAAATGGGAGGAAGGTGGGGACGGCTGGAGCAGTGGGCTGGGATGGGAGTAAAAGATAGAAACTGTACAAGAACAACAATTAAAATAAAATTTGAAAAAAAAAAAAAGACAGGGAAGATATTTCAAACCATCACTGAGATTCAGGAAAATATGATGGGGCAGCTGATGGCAATTGGGAGAACTGTGTGAGGTCCCATGGTGCCTACTTTGAAGGGGACTGAGGCATCATTGTCCTATGTACAATGTTTCTTGTATCTTGTATCTTCTTCAATAAATGCCTCTGTTTTTCATATCACGCGGGTGGATACTTTCTGGACAGACCTTGTATGTTGAACAATGACACAATGCACCACAGCTGGGATCCTGGCAGTAGTTATGGTTTATGCTATTCAAGGTCCATCAATAACATTGGCGGAGACTCAAACCCCTTGGTGGTTCTTTACGTGCTTGTCAGACAAAGCTAATTCAGGTGGTCCCTCTGATGATAAAATTAGGAGGATCAGATGTGGTGCTGGTAGGTTCAACCCCGGCCCCAGTAGTCAAAGATGTTGGGGAAATACCCACAGTGAAGGAGGGGAAACCCTTGTACTGGAGAAACTGACACTGCAGTTATGTCAGATAAGGGGGGGGGGGTGTCCCAGAACTGAGGAGATTTGACAACGTGCTCACAGAAGTATTGGAAGTGATTGATAACAATGGAAAGGAGGTACCTTTAACACTGGATCCTACATCAATATACGGAATGACATCAGAAGCACACATGGTTACAATGGTGTCATTTCTAGACACTTTGTAGAAGAACTAAGACAGTAATAGAGAGAATTTTGGTATTGGTGAGAGATGGAACATGATCACATCTAAAAATCAAGAAATAGGGTAATATTGAGGATAAGAATTCACAGAAGAATACATACAGTACAACTCCATCTATATGATTTTTAAAGACTAATCTAAACAATATTTTGATTAAGATTCCATATATGTGTAGTAATGCCATAAAAAATGAAAGTATTTATTAATGCAAAATTCAGGATAGTGGCTATCAAAAAGGAAGGAGCTGTATGCGAATGGTAAGAAATATCCAGGGAGTTTCCAAGCACGTGATGTTCAATTTCCTAAGCTGGGTAGTGGGAACATGGATTTTTTTATTATAATTCTTTTTTAATATATTTTATTGATTATTCTATTACAGTTGTCCCATTTTCCTCCCTTTATTCCCCTCCAACATGCACCCCCCCACCTGCATTCCCACTCCCTTAGTTCATGTCCGTAAGTCATACATGTAAGTTCTTTGGCTTCTAGATTACCTATACTATTCTTAACCTCCCCTTGTCTATTTTCCACCTACCATTCATTCTTATGCCCTGTAACTGTTCCCCCATTCTCCTCCATCCACCTCCCCACTGATAATCCTCCATGTGATCTCCATTTCTATGAATCTGTTCCTGTTCTATTGTTTGCTTAGTTTGTTTTTGTTTTTGTTTTTAGGTTCAGTTGTTCATAGTTGAGTTTGAGTTTGTTGTCATTTTACAGTTCATATTTTTTATCTTCTTTTTCTTAGATAAATCTCTTTAACATTTCATATAATAAGGGTTTGGTGAACTCCTTCAACTGGACCTTATCTGGGAAGCACTTTATCTGCCCTTCCATTCTAAATGAAAGCTTTGCTACATAGAGTAATCTTGGATGTAGGTCCTTGCTTTTCATGACTTCGAAAACTTCTTTCCAGCCCCTTCTTGCCTGCAAGGTCTCTTTTGAGAAATCAGCTGACAGTCTGATGGGAACTCCTTTGTAGATAACTGTATCCTTTTCTCTTACTGCTTTTAAGATTCTCTCCTTTTCTTTAATCTTAGCTAATGTAATGATTATGTTCCTTGGTGTGTTCCTCCTTGGGTCCAACTTCTTTGGGACTCTCTGGGCTTCCTGGACTTCCTGGAAGTCTATTTCCTTTGCCAGATTGGGGGAGTTCTCCTTCATTATTTGTTCAAATAAGTTTTCAATTTCTTGCTCTTCCTCTTCTCCTTCTGGCACCCCTATGATCTGGATGTTGGAATGTGTAAAGTTGTCCTGGAGGTTCCTAAGCCTCTCCTCATTATTTTGAATTCTTGCTTCTTCATTCTGTTCTGGTTGAATGTTTCTTTCTTCCTTCTGGTCCACACCATTGATTTGTGTCCTGGTTTCCTTCCCATCACTGTTGGTTCCCTGTGCATTTTCCTTTATCACTTTTCATAGCCTTCACTTTTTTCTCTATTTTGTGACCATACTCAACTATTTCTGTGAGCATCCTGATTACCAGTGTTTTGAACTCTGCATATGGTATGTTGGCTATTCTCTTCACTTAGTTGTATTTTTTCTGAAGCTTTGATCTATTTTTCATTTGGGCCTCTTTTTTTTTTTTTTTTTTTTTTGGTCTTGTATACCTGTTATGCAGTCAGGGGCAGGGCCTTAGATATTTGCCAGGGTGGAGCAACCCACCTTACTGGGCTGGGTTGCTGTATGTGGGGGAGGGGTCAGAGAGGGAACAGTGTGGCTTGCTAGGCTCTCTGCGTCTGATTTTGAGTCACTTCCTCCACTACCCACAATTATATTGGGCCCTTCTGGTGCTAATTCCCAGGTGGGTTTGTGTACATTCTAGGACACTGTGGTTCTCTCCAACATACTCTCCTGTGAGGCTGGAAGTTTCTCCACCACCACAACCCCTGCAAGTTTTTCATTCAGAGGTTTTGAGGCTTTATTTCCCCACACTGAAACCCTGAGTTGTGCAGTTTGTCTGGCTTCCCAGTTGTTCCTCCTGGTTTATCCACACGCAAATGTAGGACTGCCTGCCACAGTCCTTCAGCTTCCACCTTGCCACACATACTCTCCACCCCTGCTGCCCATCTCCACCCCTCCTATCAGTCTGGATGAATGTTTCTTCTTTAACTCCTTAGTAGTTGGACTTCCATACAGTTCGATTTTCTGGCATTCTGGTTGCTTTTTGTTTTTAAATTTGTTATTGTCCTTTTTTTGGTTGAGTGAGGAGGCAAAGTGTATCCACCTATGCCTCCATCTTGGTCGGAAGTCCTCTATTATTATTCTTTAGTAGTGTGTACATTTTCCACACTTTTTATAAATAATATGTTTCTCAAAATATAATTTAAGGGAATTGACAGTAACATAACACATTCTAAATAACCAAATACTCAAACTATTCTTTATTGAATTTCTTGGGGTAATATTGGTTCACAAAATCATACAGGTTTCATGTGTACAACTCAACAAAACATCTGCACACTGCATCGTGCACCCATTTCCCAAGCAAGTCTCTTTCCTTCCCCATTTTCATCCCCTTTGCCCATCTCCACCTACCCCCACTCCCTTTTCCCTTTGGCTGTCACCATACTGTTATCTGTTGTCTGTGTCTATGTGGTTTTTTGCTTAATCCCTTTACCTTTTTTCTTCCAGCCCCCAACCCCCTCCCCTCTGACAGCTGTCAGCCTATTCCATGTATCCATGCCTCTGTTTCTACTTTGTCAATGTATTTTGTTCATTAGATTCCACATATAAGTGAGATCATATGTATCTGTCTTTCTCTGACTGGCTTATTTCACTAGCATAATAATCTCTAAATCCATCCATGTTTTCACAAAAGGTAAGATTTACTTTTTTATGGCCAAGTAGTATTCCATTGTGTGAATCTACCACAGTTTTTTGATCCACTCATCTACTGATGGCCACTTGGGCTATTTCCAGATCTTGGCTATTGTACTCAAGATATCTTTTGACATAAAAAACAAGACAGGAATGCTCACTATTGCCATTATTATTTCAATATTGTTTTGGGAATTTCAGCTAATGTAATAAGGCAAAAATAAAATAAACACTTGACATAAACAATAGAAAAATGTTAAGCGCACCATTCTCTTGTTGATGAAATAATATAATTAGAAAATCCAAAGACGTTGGGTGGGAAAAATTATTATATTAATGAGAGACTTTAATAAGATGGCTGGATCGATTATAAAAATAATTTTCTCCATTCTAAAAATAACCAGCTGGAAATAGATATTGGAAGAAGTGTTCCAGTCACAATAGAAATGCAAATAGAAGTAAAAAGTATTTAGGAGTAAATTTAACAACAACAAAAAAAACATATACAAGAAAACCTCCCTGGCTGGTATAGCTCAGTGGGTTGAGCGCAGGCCTGTGAACCAAAGGATCGCGGTCCGATTCCCAATCAGGGCACACGCCTGGTGTTGCAGGCCAGTTCCTGGCAAGGGACACACGAGAGGCAACCATACATTGATATCTCTCTCTCTCATTCCCTTCCCCTCTAAAGATAAATAAATAAAATGTTTTTTTTAAAGAAAACCTATTCAAGATCATAGAGTAAGATCTAAACAAATGGAAAAGATGTACCAAGTTCTAGGTTATAAAGATTTTTACGACAAAAATATGTCAAGTTCCCTAAAATTAATGTATACATTTCATGCAGTTTTAATTTAGATCGCAACAGGGTTGAATTTTTTTTTTGCCATTCTTTTTTTTTTAAGGTTTTATTTATTTACTTTTAGAAAGTGGGGAAAGGGGAGAAAGAGAGGGAGAGAAAGGTCAATGCGTGGTTGCCTCTTGCACACCCCATACTGGGGTGCCTGGCCTGCAACCCAGGCATGTTCCCTGACTGGGAATTGAACCAGGGACCCTTTACTTCACAGTCCCACACTCAATCCACTGAGCTACGCCAGCCAGGGCAGGATTGAATATTTTTAAGTGAATGCAGTTACCTTAAAATTCATGTAGATGAACAATGTCTAAGAATAACTAGAAAACAGAAAAATAAGTGTGAATAACTAGAAGACAGGAAAAAAATTTGTCATATACTTAAAATATACTATAAAACTACATAATCCAAACAATATGGTGTTGCCATAAGAATAAACAATAGATCCATGAAACAGTGGAAGAGCCAGAAGTAAATCCAATTTTAATTATTATTAAATAATAATATACAAAAATTATTTTAATATACAACAAAGATGAAATTAATTCAGATGAATTGTTTATTTAAAAACACAACTGACTACCCACATAACAGAAAATAAAGTTAAACCTTACAACATTAAAATAGAAAGCAAACTAAATCAAAGACACGAGGGAAAAAACCTAAAAATTCTGGAGGAAACTTCATAAGACTATGTGTGTAACTTGGGAGCTGAAGAAACTATTTTAATCAAAATGCAAAACCCAAAAGCTATACAAATAAAATTCCACATAGCCTACTCATAAAAAAGTAACTTTTTGTGTGCAAGGGAAAGATGCCAAAATAATACAAAGTAGACAAAATAGATGTGTGGGGGGGGTAAATTATTTGTAATGTAATGACAGATAAAGGGTTAATATCTGTAATATACAAAGAGCTTTCACAAATTTATATTTAAAAAAACACAAATTGTTCATCCCTATCCTCATGGGCACTATATATTTAATGTCTCTGAAAATGCTTTCAGGATTAGTAGTATGCTTTTTTCTGGTTATTTAAATGGCCTGTAGCATTTTTATTTTGTTTTGTTTTCATTGCGATATAGTTGACATATAACATTACCTTCGTTTCAGGTGTGTAATATAACATAATGATTCAATATATGTATAGATTGTGAAATGACTACCACAATAAGTCTAGTTAATGTCCATGACCTCGCATAGTTACAAACTATTTTCTTGTGATGAGGACTTTTAAGACTTACTCTCTTAGCAACATTCAAATACATGATACATTATTAACTACAGTCATCACACTGCACATTACATCCACAGGACTTGTCTATCTTGTAACTAGAAGTTTGTACCTTTTGACCACCTTCACCCATTTCCCCCACCCTTCACCCCTCTGGCAACCACCAATCTGTTCTTCATATCAATGAGTTTTATGTTGCTTTGTTTATTCTTCTACCTCACTACCTAATTTTTTCCATTGTCCTTGAACTCCAGGGTCCCTAAGGATGTCAGACCCTCCTTCCCACTTTTCCAAGAGCCCTCCAGCCTATAGAGAAGGAACTGAGGGAGTGGCACCCTTTCCCCTTCAATCTCAATCCCTGAAAACCATAGAGCCCCAGGAAAGGAAGTGGTCTGGGCAGAGCAAAGAGTCTTCAGAAGTGGCCCCTGAGATGGGGATGGTAAGGAAGGAGTCAGGGAGATAAGGCTGGGAGCTGAGGGACCGCTGTGGTGGCCTGGGAGTTCAGGACAGGATGGAGAGACTCTGACCACTGTGGAGGCTGGGCACCCCACGCCCTCCAGACCTCACCTAGCTGAACATGCCAGTCCTGCATTCAGGAGAGCTCTCTGAGTATGGGAGTGAGATGAAGGTGTGAGGTCTCGGGTGGAGAGAAGGATAGGTACCTGAGAACTGCAGAAACCATTATCTGCCCTTCTTCTCCCCCAGAGTTGGGTATTCTTCATGTGCCTTCCCCCTTCAGAATGCTGGAGCAATACCCAAGCATCTGTCACCTAGACCTATTTTCATGGTCCAAGATGTCTGGAAGATCTGACAGACAGGATCCCCAAATGAGGCCTGAGAGGGAAAGAGAAAAATGGAGTGGGGAGGGACAGAGGTGGGGAAGGGAGTGGGGGAGAGTAGGAGGCAGGTAGGAAGCTGTCCCAGGAAACTCATGGTAGAGGCCTGCCCCACTGCCTTTCTTTTCTTGGACTCTAGTTCATTTTCTGGAAGTCACAGAACAGGTGAGTGGCTCTGTAGCACACCAGCACCAGTGCAGGTCAGGGTTCTCATCCAAAGTCCAAGGCCTCCACTTACCAGTTGATAAAAGTAAGCAAATATTAATCTCTCTGCGCTTCAGTTTCCGTTTCCCAACTGTTCAATTGTAAGAATAATAGGGCGTGCCCCTAGAATGTTGTAATCAGGAGTTAAATGCAACCATTTTTTTAACCCTCGCCCGAGGATATATTTATTGATTTAAGAGAGAGAAGAAGGGGGAGAGAGGAAGAGAGAGAGAAACATTGATTGTTGCCTCCCTTATGCACCCCAAGTGGGGATTGAACCTGCAACCTAGGTATGTGTCCTGACCAGGAATCAAACCAGCAAACTTTTGGTATACTGGACAACAACCAACTGAGCCGCCAGAGCTGGGGTGGTGTTTTTTAGCAAAGCATCCAGGCCAGTGCCTGGCAAACAAGCCCCCAGTAAATGCTAACATGAAAGTAACACTGGGTCTGACTACCCACCGACCCATTCTGGTTTCCCCAACACTGTGGACATTGACCTGGGGCTCCAGCTGTCCACAGAACTGTTGGCCATGTGGCCAGCCTTGCAGCCAGCCGGCACTGTCTCCAGTGAAGGTGGGGGAGCCCCAGGCAAGCCCTGCCCACTTCTGCACCACTCCTGTGTGCAACACCTGTTGTCCCTGCAATCACAGCCAGGTTCCTCCAAGGAATCTCTGCTTTGGGATGCCCTCTTTGGCTGGCTGATACCTGCAGAAACAGCTGGAGACATTTTCAAGAGCTCCTGGAGTGTCCTATATACATAGTACTTGGTGCAACCTAGCTGTCCCCATGAAGTCATGCAAGATGCGTTGCTAATATGTAAACCAAAACCAGCATCAGGGTGGGCAGGGGTCAGAATCTGCACAGGCAGTGGGTCTGCACACCAGGGACTTTGTCAGTTGGGAGCTGAGTCATACTCCAGGAACTTGAATTCCTCCAGGGTTCTGACACCAGAGCTGATAAATAGTAACACAAGGCAAAATGTACCCCTGGTGAATTAAATTATACATTTCACTCCTTTCAGAACCATTATAGTTTATGGACAGAAAACCTGAGAAGGGTACCAATGTCTGTAATCCATTCGGAGTACAGGATATGAAACCCACTCCACCCTACCTCCTGCTAGAAAGGGGGTGAGAATAAGCAGAATGATGTCTAATGAACTACATGAGAAATACTGTAAACTGGTTAAATGTTTAACAGAATTGTGAAAATAAAATTAGCCTATCCAGAGACAGGCTAAAAATTGTGTGAAATGCTCAAAACTAGCAAAAGCAAAAAGGTAAAAACAGGATGGATGAGTCCAAGGAGGAATTATGTAAAATGATGTACCTTAGGCCAGTCTTCAGAAGCCATTACAGGAAGGTGTAGGGAGAAGGGAAGAAAGTCTCTTGCCTGGCTCAAGCTCCCAACTCTGCAGGTTAACAACCCCACTTAATAGGGTTGGAGCAGTGGTCTCAGGCGATGGCTATCCCCGGTATCTGCTCTCTCTTCTTCCTTAGTATTAGGGCAGCAAAACTTTAGATCATCCAGAACAAAAACTACACCTCTGAATCTCCTGCATAGCCAATTACGAGTTTAGGATTAAGTTCTGGCCAGTGGGATGTAAATGAAGGGCTGTGTGTATGATTCCCAAAAAATGTCTTTAAAGAGAGGAGAAGTGCCCTCCTTCAGTCCTTCCTCCTTCCTGCGGGCTGGAAAGCAGATGTTATGACTGATGATGCTCTAGCAGCTACATTACACCATGAAACTGAAGCTTCATGATGGCTGAGTAACACAATTCCGTGTAAAGGAACCTGGTCTGTGGCCTCCAGGGCACCCTGCCAACCTTATATGCCCTACTTCTAGGTCTCCTTTATGTAAGAGAAAAATATATTTCCATTATTGTTTGGTTTTCGGTACCACATAGCTGAACTAAATCCTAACCAATGAACAGAGATGAGGATCCTTTTTGCTGGCAGAGGTGGGGCAAGGACTGCAACAGAAGTAGGGGTTCCCCATATTGGCAAAACTAAGACACAGACATGCAAGTGAAGTAGGAGTGTTCCCTGAATTGGTAGAACTGGTGGGAGAATCAAGACTAATTCCTGGATAAACAGACATGGTGAAGGAAGAAATGGAAGAATCAAGGATACCCCTGTAGCAATGGCTGTGGAGGGCAGGATCACAGAGGACACTGGGGAGGTTATTATGTTGGACTACATGGGGAAAGGTACCATGGCAACACAGGTGAGTCGAGGCCCTGTGTTGACTAAGGTTGGTAAAAGAGGAATTGTTCCTGGAAGTTTTATCTATTTTCAAAAGCAAGCTCAAATCCTTGTCCATCTCCCTCCATGGCCAGAGGTGTCCCTGTTAGCTCTTGTACTCACTGACTGCCCATAGCACCTCCTGCTGACCCGCACAGCTTGTCCTCAGTGTTTTGGACTGAACTATGGAGGCACCTAGTCCAGCATTTCTCCTCAGGTGGTCCTCACAGCACCCTCATAGGACTGCCCTGATGGCTTGCTAAAACCACAGATGGAAGGAGCAGCCCCACTAAGTGGCCCCCGGAATTCTGACATACACATAAGTGCAATCCATCATTTTACATGTGGGGAAACTGAGGCCCAGACAAGTAATGTGACTTTCCAGAGGTTTCACTGTGAGCACTGGGCCATAAACCAGGAATTAGGACATCTAGTCCAGGGCTATTCCAAGGCCCTGTGGATCTCCCAACACCTGCACCCTTTATCCTGGCTCTCTGGGGTGGTCCCCTGCTAATTAAAAAACCCTCTTGAGAAGGAGGTTCGCTGGTGAGATCCTGAGGCAAGGCTGAGCACCAGCCCTCTGCCCTGGCCCTCAGCACCTGGCTATGATCAAAGTAATCCTTATCTTCAGCAACCACAGGAAGCTACGGCTCTCCAAGTTTCACCAGCTTTACGGTGAAGATACGCAGCGGCAAATCATCAGGGATACATTCCATTTGGTATCCAAGAGAGATGCAAGTGTTTGTAATTTCCTTAAAAGGGGATTATTAATTGGAGAATCTGACAACAAACTGATTGATAGACAAATGCAATGTTATATTTTGTCTTCTGTGTGGATTTTTCAGACAGTGAACTTGGCATTGGAAATATCATTCAAGTACTTGTATAAACATTAGGCAAGTGTTTTGAAAATGTCTGTGTGCTGGATTTAATTTTCCATGTACAGAAGGTTCAAAATATTCCTGCAGAGGTGGTCATGGGGGAATGGTACTGGAGACCAACATGAGTGGAACTATGACACACGCTGGTGCCTTAACTGGAGAAATCAGAGGCTGGTCTAACGGGAGCTCCAGGCTGTGCTGCGTCAGCTGCAAAGAATGTGAATCTTCCTGAGATCCCAAGAAATACTTGGTAACATCAGTATAAAAGTGCCAGACCTGTCCTCTTTTAAAGAAAAAATTTAAAAGGCCACACCTAGGTAAAATCCAGGGGGCAAGGTCATCTAAGTTTGCCATGCAGTTGTTTACCAAAAATAGAGGAAGAGAGTGTTAACTTTTGCTCTTGTATTTAAGTCAATGTACTGTGAAGAAGCTGTGTACGATCAGGATGGCAGTTCAATGTTGCTTTCCTTACTCAGAGATTTTTGAAGAAATTGAGTAGTTCCAGTGTGATTTTTTTCTTTCTTTTCTAAACTGCATTCCAATGGCCCTGGCCGGCGTGGCTCAGTTGGTTGGGCAGTCCTGCAAACCCAAAGGCCACTGGTTCAATTCCCCAATCCGGACACATGCCTGCGTTGCAGGTTCTGGGCATGAAACCAATCCCTGTTTCTCTCCCTCTCTGTCTCCCTCCCTTCCCCTCTCTCTAAAATCAAAAATAAAAATAATAAACTGCATTCCTATGGCCCCTTAAGGCATGCCTCTCTGTATTGACTATAACAGAATCTTTTTTAAATGTTTGAGACATTTCTTTAAATTATGTACAACCCAAAATGTTGGTGTTTTGTACGGATCACAAGTGCAATATTCCTTAATTCTTTCTGTTATTTTTCACGATTGTTATTTAAAGAACCAAGCATGTATTGCCTGAAAACATTATGATGTTTTTCTCTGTTTAAATAAACTCCAAGGTAACTGGACTTCTAAAGCACCTTTGTGTTTTCCTGATACCTACTGTAGCAGTAAGTTTTTATGACCCTCTGACTCAACAAAGTAAATAAAAGTATATTTTATCACTGTTTTAAAAATAAATATACACTTAAAATTAAAAAAAAAAAAAAAAAAAACCCTCCCTGAGATGGAAACATGAGCATGGTCTCCTCCATCCTCACAATCCCGGGACACACTGCAGGCTAAAGACACACATGGGCACAGCCCATGGGCACATCTCCCAGGGCTGCTTACAGCTGTAGAGACCCGGGCCTCCTCCTGCAACACCTACCTCAGAGGCAAAGGGCCTGCATGCCCTAGCACTCCATGCCATCTTGCAGATTCATGCAAGTGAACATTCAACTGAGCCCTCCCTGACCCAGGGTATGGGGACATACATCAGGGGCTCCAGGAGTAGGGTACCCTCCTCAGATTCCAACCCACCCTCCATAACCCTCCACACATCCCCCCTTCCTGTACTAGGCCTGCCTGCCCTTCTTCCCATCTCCCCAGGCCTGGGGGGTGGGGAGGGGGTACTGACATTAATGGCTGCATCCCCTCTTGCCCCAGATTCTCCAGCATCTTTGGAAACTCTACTTCCTCTACTCTCCTGCTGCCTGACTCTCCATAGTCCCCACCCCTGAAAGGAATAAAGTTCTGACTGGCTTCAGAACTTTTCACAACCCACCTAGTCCTTACCTCCCATGGATCCTTCACAGTACTGCCTCACAGATGCCATCCCCAGGCAGGCAGGAACTACCCCTGTTTTTGCTCTCCACTCCAGCCCCTGCAGGTATCTGGACACTTTTTCTGGCTAAATCCACTTAACACCCCAAGATGAATGCATGATTTGCCTTCCTGAGAGATTCTAGTCATCATAGGTGTCCTGTCTTTGATTCCAGAGGTGGGTCCAGGCTTTCAGCACCAAGCTCTCTGAGGCAGTCTCTGCTGGGCCAGCTCCTAGAACATGCCCTGTCCTTTCACCCTCTACTGTCTATGGTATCACTAGTTCATGATAACCCGGGGCTATAAGCTGTCTCTTCCTTCGCTATCTTTGTGGTACAGGCCTGGGGACGCTTGGTTAGAGAAGTCAGGTGAGACACTTGCAAGCGACAGCCCTTTTTGGAGAGTGACAGGGAGGCAAGCCCCCATCACTGTCAGGGCCTTTACAGGCCAAACATTTCCACAGCCTTAGGCCTGGAGCAGGCCTCTGCTCATTCATTCATAGTTGGTTTTTATCATTCTAATAATTCATAATTACCACACTGGAAGACCTGCCTCATATCCTTTTCTCCCGCAGCTGCACCGGCTGTCCATTTTTCTGTCTCCTGTCTCTATTCACAACCCTAATGACTAGGGATATGGTCTGACCACTGGGGAGCCCTCAACCAGTGGGGCCAGGACGCTGCAGGCAGGATGCAAGGAACCTCGGTGTCCCTGCGGAGGATTTAGGGTGCCTGAAGACTGGAACTCGGAAAGCCGGAAGGTGGGTAGAGATGACGTAGGGTTTAATCTCTGCATTCCAACCCAGTCCTCGAGGCTGGAGCCTCTGCCTTCGGCGCCACCTGGCGGCCACCGCCCTCTAAGGGACTAGACTTAGCAAGGGTCCCCGGCCCTGCGGAGGCCAGTTGCCGCGGAGTGCACGGGCGAGCTGTGGAGGTGGGGAGTGCCAGCTAGGAGAACCAGGACCGCGCAGCTCAGGGAGGGGCACATTTCTCGATTCACGAGGATCCCACGACACTCCTGAGACCCCAGATCCGGTGCCCTCGGCCCCTCACGGCTTCAGGCGCGAGCCGGGGACTCTGTGGGGTGCTAGGCGGCTGAGTGAGCGTGAGCGCGCGCGGCCGCCTCAAGCGGCGCCCCGCACCGTCGCGCGCGCGCGCGCGCACTCCAGAACGCTTGCCCGCGCCAGCGAGTCTCCAAGCAGCTGGCCACAGGTTCCGGAGAGGGCCACCCAGAGAGAGTGTGGCATCTTCGGGCAGCGCAATCATGCGGACACAGCCTCACACTTTTCCGCCCTCACCTGGAGTGTGAGACGCCTTCGCGGCCACACTTCCCCATGGGTGATTCCCTAGGGCTGGACGTGGTGGTCCCTGAGGCTCTCGCCCCTCGGAACAGTCTGGGGGGCCTGGGGCCAGGCCGCTCCCACCTGCCCGTCCCAGCGGCCAATAAGAGCCTGGCATAGTGATGTCATACCTACCGGCCCCTGTTGACGAAAGTCCGAGGTCACCCGTCAGGAAACTAGCGCAAACCCACCCGCAGGGGTTCTGGAAGTTTCTACTGCGGCAGCGGAGGGCGGCCTCGCACCGCACCCTTTTGCGTGCCGCCACTTTGGCCTTCCATCTGGTGTATCCGCGAGTCACTTCTCCCTCCCGTCTCCTTTATGGGGGTCCCCTTCATTTCCACTCATGATCTCGTGTCCACATCTTCATTTCCACAGTTGCGCCCTCGTCCCCAAGAGTCTGTCCCATGTCACCTTTCCTCCAGCACTACCGCCCATTCCTCTGAGGGGGGTCCTCAGCCACACTTTCACATGCCGGTCCTCCCCTCCATGCCATCCCTGCTATGTTGTGGCCAGGGATGCTCATTTATTCGTCCCCCAGCCCCGACCGAGGCTGTCACCCTGTCCTAGAGTGTCCATCCGTCTGTCCATGTCTCACTGCGTTTGTGGCTGGCACTGCATGAGACCGCCCGTCTGCGTGTGTCTCTCTCCTCGGGTTTCTGTTCATCTGTCGGTCTTGTGGGCGTCTGCCCCGCCACTGCGGGTCTTTTGGTAGTGCGGGTCACGGTGTGTCTGGACGTCTGTCGGCGTCTGTCACGGGCTCCGTCTGGGCCTCGGGGTCTATGGGTCTCGGCTCCCAGGGAGGAAGAGAGAGAGGAGGTGGCAGCTCCGGGCGGTGGGGAGGGGAGGGGGCGGAGACAGTGGGCGGAGGCGGGGGCGCAGTGCGGGGCCGGAGGGGGTGTGTGCGGGGGGCCGGAGGCGGCGGCTGTCAGAGTCTGCTCAGCCAGCGCCGGGGAACATCGGCCGCCTCCAGCTCCCCGCGCGGCCCGGCCCGGCCCCGCTTGGCCGCCTCAGGTGAGTCTCCCGCCCCGCCCGGGACCCTCCCCCAGCCTTCAGCCCCTTCCGCGTCCGGGGCACAGTGCGCTCCCGGAGGAATCCAGGCCCCCAAACCTGACGCCCACTGCTCCCCCGGGCCTGCCCAGCGACGCCCCCCGCCACCCCACACTCATCCTTAACTCTTCGCTCGCCGCTGAAGACTTACGGTCGACTGCGTAGGGAGCCAGCACTCCGAACGGCTGGCTGCTGCCTCTGCTCTCGATTTCCTGTGGGGACCCCCGAGCACCCCTAGCCCGTTGGTCCTCAAGTCTGGGGCCACTATAAGACGCCCCCTGATTGGGGCGGAATCCGGTCCACGCAGGTTCCTAGCGTCCGGCTGCCATTTCCCCGACCCCACCCCAATACGGCGACCCAAGCGCCCCTGCGAAGCGCCCAGTGTAAGCCCCCTGCCAGGCCCAGGCATCCCCCTCCCGCGGGGATTCCGTCTCTATTTGGAGGGAAGGGGAGGCTCAGCGGAAGCCCCGAGTTATAATTAGCCCCACTCGAGTTTCCTAGTTAATCTCAGCACCATCACCACCCTATCTCAGGACGCCGGCGGCTGGGTGACCGCCGCGAGAGGGGGGAGTTCCGACCCGGGGAATTTTGATCCTTTGGCTGGAGATGCCGGAACCACAGCAGCTGCTGCCCCAAAATAGCGCCCCCGCCCCTGCAGCGGGGGATCTCCGGAGCTCCGGGAACATAGGCGTCCCGGTTCGCTCGTCAGACCCCTCTGCACTGTCCACAAGCCCCCAGACCCCCGCCCTAAGTTCGCGGCTTCTTTACTCCGGGCGGGGAGCGCCGATATTTTCTCGGTCTCTAGTGCCCCCCGCTGGCGGCAGCATGCACAGCAGCATCGGACGGACTGAGAACTGGAGTCCTGGGGTCCAAGGCTGGCGAATCCGTTCGCTGAGGCTAGACTACAGGGGTGCGCAACTGACAAGCACCCAAGGGTACCAGCGCGCTGTGCCAGACAGTGGATGAGGCGGGCTGGGCGGGTAGAACGTGGAGTAGGCAGGATTGGGGTGCCCCAGAACTTGCGGTTCCCACACCCTGAATGCCCACCCACCCTCCAGGGTCCGGCCCTGGCCAACGGCAGAAGCGGCTGAGCCTTCACGCCACCGCAAGCGCCCCCATCCGCCTCGCGTCAGCGAGGGCCCCGCCCCTGTCTTGTGGCCAGTACGTGGACTGCGGCCTCTGGTGCGGGTACCCGCACTGCTCGTACTGGGCCCAAACCAGTCCACCCAGCTGGGGGAAGGAGGTGAGGGCAGTGGGTGCTCTGTTGGGCAGGGGAGGGTTTTGTTTGGAAGGTCTCATCTCTGTTCCTTACATTTGTCTGTCTGGGTGTATGTGCCTGATCTCTGTCCCCTCTTGCTTCTCTGCTTGTGTCCTTGTCTCTGTTGGTCTGTCTCCCTTCCTCCATTTCTCGCTTCCTCTTTGCCAGCCTGCCCCACCTTCTCTGAAGCTTAGAGATAACCCGGGAGCAGGATTCTTACCTAATCTCCTTCCTAGCAGCCTCAGGCCTTCATCCTCTGCCTTTCTTTCTCCCAGCAGCTGCCCGCCTGCCTTGGTAGCCATGAGGCCCCCATGCTGTCCCCTGCACACTCTCTTCCCAGCGCCCCCACTTCTTCTCCTCCTCCTCTTCCTCCTGGGAGGAGGAGCAGAAGCTGAGCACCCGGAGGACCCAGAACTGCTGGTGACAGTGCGTGGGGGCCGTCTTCGGGGTATCCGCCTAATGGCCCCTGGGGGCCCTGTCTCTGCTTTTCTGGGCATCCCCTTCGCAGAGCCACCCGTGGGCCCCCGTCGCTTTCTGCCACCGGAGCCCAAGCGGCCCTGGTCAGGGGTGCTGGATGCCACAGCCTTCCAAAGTGTCTGCTACCAATACGTGGACACCTTGTACCCTGGCTTTGAGGGCATCGAGATGTGGAACCCCAACCGTGAGCTGAGTGAGAACTGCTTGTACCTCAACGTGTGGACACCATACCCTCGGCCTGCATCCCCCGCCCCTGTCCTCGTCTGGATCTATGGGGGTGGCTTCTACAGTGGGGCCTCCTCCCTGGATGTGTATGATGGCCGCTTCCTGGCCCAAGCAGAGGGGACTGTGCTGGTATCCATGAACTACCGGGTGGGAGCCTTTGGCTTCCTGGCCCTGCCAGGGAGCAGGGAGGCCCCAGGCAATGTGGGTCTCCTGGACCAGAGGCTGGCCCTACAGTGGGTACAGGAGAATATAGCAGCCTTCGGGGGGGACCCAATGTCAGTGACTCTGTTTGGGGAGAGTGCAGGTGCTGCCTCTGTGGGCATGCACCTTCTGTCCCCACCCAGCCGGAGCCTGTTCCACAGGGCTGTGCTGCAGAGTGGTGCACCCAATGGGCCATGGGCTACGGTGGGCATGGGAGAGGCCCGCCGAAGGGCCACACTACTGGCCCGCCTTGTAGGCTGTCCCCCAGGTGGGGCTGGTAGCAATGACACAGAGTTGGTTGCCTGCCTGCGGACACGGCCAGCTCAGGACCTGGTGGACCACGAGTGGCATGTGCTGCCTCAGGAAAGCGTCTTCCGCTTCTCTTTTGTGCCTGTGATAGACGGAGACTTCCTCAGTGACACGCCCGAGGCCCTCATCAATGCTGGAGACTTCCAGGGCCTGCAGGTGACTAATGGCTGGAGTGGGTGTAACTGGTTCCTCTAGGCTTGTTCTCCCACCCACCCTCCCCCTGGGGACCCAGGCATGAGGGATCCACAAGACCCATTCCCAAAGGCCCAGGCTTCTCTTCCTTGAGGGCTTGATCCTGGGGTGGCCAGTGGGACACAGAAAAGAAAATACGGGTATATTTTTTCCTTCTCTCCACCTGTTCCCCAATCTCATACTCTCTTCCTCTGTGGTTCTGCATTCTGTAACTGTTCATCTCTCTGCTTCTTTGTCCATCCGTTTTTGTCTGCGTGTCTGTCTGTGTCTGCCCCCACCTCCACCCATTCCCATTACTTCCTCCTGTTCCCCCAGGTGCTGGTGGGTGTGGTGAAGGATGAGGGCTCCTATTTTCTGGTTTACGGGGCCCCAGGCTTCAGCAAAGACAACGAGTCTCTCATCAGCCGGGCACAGTTCCTGGCTGGGGTGCGGGTCGGGGTTCCCCAGGCAAGTGACCTGGCTGCCGAGGCTGTGGTGCTGCATTACACAGACTGGCTGAACCCTGAGGACCCAGCACGCCTGAGAGAGGCCATGAGTGATGTGGTGGGTGACCACAATGTCGTGTGCCCTGTGGCCCAACTGGCTGGGCGACTGGCAGCCCAGGGTGCTCGGGTCTATGCCTACATCTTTGAACACCGTGCATCTACACTCTCCTGGCCCCTCTGGATGGGGGTGCCCCACGGCTACGAGATCGAGTTCATCTTTGGGCTCCCCCTGGAACCCTCGCTAAACTACACCATCGAGGAGAGAGCCTTTGCCCAGCGACTGATGAAATACTGGGCCAACTTCGCCCGCACAGGGTCAGCAGTGAGGAGGGGAGGATGGCCTCTGGGAGCTAGGGAGGCAGGGGGGACAGGGAGAGAAAGTGGAAGACAAGTAGAGATAGACAAGAAGGGCTAGAAAGAGAGGGGAAGTTTACAGAGGAAAGGAGACAAAAAGGGAGAGAGAGAATGACCAAGGAGAATGGGAGAGGAAGGAAGGAGGAAGTGAGGTGGCAGATCCTGAGGAGACAAGTACAGCAACAGAGACAAGCAAAGAGAAGAGCTGAACAAGGAGAGACAGAGGAGTTACCATAGTAGTTAAGAGTGTGAACTGTAGAGCTGGATCAATTGGATCAGTGGTGATTTCATTAGCTGTGATGCACGAGTGCACACATTTTACCTGTCTGAAGAAGGGGACAATAAATCCAATATCACATGGGTGTTGTTAAAAGCAAATGTGATGTTTGTAGAGATAGGACTGGGCCTGGTTACACTGTAAGGCCTCGATAAATCATGAATTTTTTAAATGAGAGAAACAAAGATGACAATGGAGCAGGACAATTGAAGGAAAGGGAGAGGAGAGACAGAAAGCGGGCCGGTGGAAGGGGAAGACTCTAGATGATGAGGGATACTGGAGAAGAGACAGAAGGATTAAAGCAGTACTGGGAGGGAAGGGATGGGGCTCTCCTTGGAGCCAAGAGGACATGGGGTCTGGAAGCAGACTGCCTCCTCCTCCTCTCCATCTCCATTCCCCAACTCCAGGGCAAGTCGGGCTTGTCTGAGGCTGAGCCTTCCCTTTCCTTCCACAGGGACCCCAATGACCCCCAGGACCCCAAAGCCCCGCAGTGGCCGCCGTACACGGGGAAAGCACAGCAGTATGTGAGCCTCAACCTGCGGCCGCTGGAGGTGCGGCGGGGGCTGCGCGCCCAGGCCTGTGCCTTCTGGAACGGCTTTCTACCCAAATTGCTCAGCGCCACCGGTACGCAGGGGCCAGTGGGCAGGGGCTGAGCAGAGGGGGGAAGTGGGGCGCGGAGAGAGAGTGGGTAATGGAAGCCGGCGGGGTGTATAACCCCTCTCTTCTCCCCACCAGCCTCGGAGGCTCCCAGCACCTGCCCAGGCCCCGCCCACGGGGAGGCTGCCCCGAGGCCCAGGCCCGGCCTCCCCCTACCCCTCCTTCTCTTTCTCCTTTTCTCCAGCCTCCCGCGGCTGTGACCACAGCCTCTTCCCCTCCTCCGGCCTCACTGGGCCCCTCCTCTAATGAGTAGTCGGACCGTGGGGAAGGGCCCCACTCAGGGATCTCCGACCCAGTGCCCCCTCCCTCCCTCAGAAAGCCTCAAACTGGACAAGGGGAGCGATGACCTACGAACCATCTCAGGGACCCACACGCCTTTGTTTAAATGCGAATGAAAAAGCCAATTCTCTTTTTTTATAAAATTATTCCTTAGAGCCTGAGCCTGGTGTTGGGGGAAGAAGGAAGACCTGGGGCTAGATAGCACCTCCCAGTGGGGCTATAACCGTCAACCATTTCTGTCTCTTTTTTCCCCCATCAATCCATGGATGCTCCACCCTCCTGATCCCTTCCGTCCTCCTGTCTTCCGGTCATTTTCTACCCCTCCATCCTCCTTCCCGCCATCCTTCTCTGGTCCCCCTCTATCTTCATCTTCCCCGGTCTTTTGTCTCTCATACTCTGATCCTCTTTCCACCACCCACGTGGCCTCCTCCTACTTACTCCTCGTGTTCTCCTGCACTCACGCCCCCTACCCCATGTCCGTTCCCTGGCCTTCCCCATGTCCTTCCTCCCACCCCCTCGCCGGGCGCCCTGGCCGCAGACACGCTGGACGAGGCAGAGCGCCAGTGGAAGGCTGAGTTCCACCGCTGGAGCTCCTACATGGTGCACTGGAAGAACCAGTTTGACCATTACAGCAAGCAGGATCGCTGCTCAGACCTGTGACCCAGGCGGGACCCCCATGTTCCACCACCCCGCCCGCCCCTCCCGGTCCCCTGGCTGTATATACTATTTATCTAAGGGCTGGGATATAACAGAGGAGCCCTAGACCTTGCCCCCCCCCCCCCCACACACACACACCCTCCCTCTCCCGGGGCTCCCAGTCTTCTGCGTCTTCTGCATGTCTCGGCCGAGCCCCTACCCCGCGGTGCCTTCGCCCCTCTGGGCTGCCAATAAACTGTTACAGCCAAAGGCGTGTGCGCAATTGGGAAGCCGGGGTCTGGCAGAACGCCTAACCACTAGACCTGAGGGAATGGAGGGGTGGCGGCCTGGCTCAGTTAGAAGTGGGATACAGGGCGCCCGCTACTGCCTCCGCGAGGCAGAACTCGCGTCTGCGCAGGCGCAGCGGTGCATTGTGGGAATCCTGCGGGTCGACGTGTTCTCCCCTGCTTCCCAGTGCCAGGAGAGGTTGTTGCCCGAGCCTGCCTGCCAGCCCTACCTGCAGCTGGCCCAAGACCCCGCGCCGAGAGTTAAGTGCTGGAGCCCGAGTTCTCCCTGGAGTTCGCCCCACGCCGCCAGACGCAACATCTGCCCTGCCTGGACAACCTCCGCTCCCGCCGACCACCCTGGAGCTGCTAAAGGATGTCCACCTGGGCCTTGCCCCACCTGGCCGTGGCCCCGTTCGCTTGGCCATCCTTTCGGGCCACTACCTCTACTATCACTATGGCTGCGACGGCCTGGACGACCGGGGCTGGGGCTGCGGATACCGCACTCTACAGACGCTATGCTCGTGGCCAAATGGCCAAACTGCGGGCGTACCCCAGTTGGTGGACGTGCAGGCGGCACTGGAGGACATGGGCGACAAGCCCCCTGGGTTTCGGGGCTCCCGGAGCTGGATCGGCTGCGTAGAGGCCAGTTTCTGTCTCGACCACTTCAGAGGGCCCCAGGGGCGCCTATGCCACGTTCCCCGTGGAGCTGGGCTTCAGGGGGAACTAGAGAGGCTTTACTCCCACTTCACAGTAGGTGGGGGTCCAGTAATGGTTGGGGGGGATGTGGATACGCGCTCCAAAGCCTTGCTGGGAGTCTGCCTGGGGCCAGACACCGAAGCCTACGTCCTAGTGTTGGACCCTCACTGCTGGGGAGCTCCAAAAAATCCCAGTGAACTACAGGCTGCTGGGTGGGTGGGCTGGCAGGAGGTGAACACAACTTTTGACCCCAACTCCTTCTACAACCTGTGTTGGACTAGCCATAACTCTGAAAAACAGCTGCACACCCAGAACTGAGGCAAAGTTCCTGGAACTGAGACTCTGCTCCTGTACTCACCTACCTACTCAAAAGGCAGAGGCTTACACAGTGCCCAGTGTTAGGCCCCCATGAAGCCCCAGTAGAGCCTGGGACCATTGGCATCAATAAAATGGCAAGGCCCAGCTTAACCACTGTCCTAGCCAATGTTTGGGAGGATCTTGGGAAGAATGTAATATGTACTCAGGAGTCACTGCAGAAGTGCTTTTATTGGCAGTAGGGCTGGACGTACAAAAAATTTTCAGAGCTGGATGGAACACGGCAGTTCTAAGTATAGGATACTGAGTGAGGAAAGGAAGATGGCTCAAAAGAAATCCACGTCATCTGGAGCATCCAGGTCACGGTATTCCACAATGGCCCGTGGGTCTCCACGGGCCATCCTGTGAGGTAAGAAAGAGGTAAAATGGGATGAGAGTTGAGGGTCCCAATTTGAAGCAGGCAAGAAAGCTTGGACACCTTAGCTGGCTCTCACCTGTTGCGAGGTTTCCCAGGATAACCTCCCTGGCCTCGGAAGGCATCATAGTTCCCTCGGCCAGCACCATAAGGGGCATGAGGATATGGAGGCCCTCCTGTGGGGACTGCAGGGCGGACAGCACCAGCTATGAAAAAGACGCAGTTGTTGAGCTAAGAACCTTTGACTTCAACTACATTTTAGCTGCTTTCTTTCTCCAACCTCTCAAAACCACCAAGCCCTTTGAAGTTCCTCCTATACTTACCTCCATAGCCCAAAATGGGGGGCCGAGGCTGACCATAGGGCATCAGGCCCTGGGGAGTCTGGTGTGGGTAGGGGAGTCCCGGGGTCAGGCCTGGGGGGAGTACAACACAGACAGGAACATGAATTACTGGGGGGGGGGGGCGCGGGAAGACACAGACAACTGGCTTTTAGGAATACAAACTGAGGGTAAGGCACAAATTTCAGGGTGCAACCAGTTAAAGAACCAGGAGTCCTTCAACTGTCATGGTGAGGGAATGTGGTAGACCCTCATGGATCGTATCTTACTCTGGGCAGGGCCAGGTGGCTGAGCTGGCTTGATCTCAGGCAGAGCTGGACGCTTAGCATCAGTGAGAAAGTTGTTAAAAAATGCCACTTCTTTCTTTACTTCCTCAATTTTCTCTGCATGCTTGTTGAAGATATGTTTGCGTACAAACTCAGGGCCCTGGATGCCAAGAGGAGAGGATCAGAACTGAGCAAGCAGTTCCCTAGCTCCCCATACCCCAAGATAACCATCCTCCCCTCCGACCTCGTCCCAAAGATGTTTCCTTCCAGGTCTAGAGGCAGATTCCTGGCTCAACCCACTCCTCCCACCTGTCCCACAACTCTCTAACATCCCAGACCTTGAATTTCTTGCCACTGAGAGGGCATAGCCACTTATCCTTGCCCAGTTCCTGGGTGTTAGAGGTGACAAACTTTTCCACTTCCTGCTCAGGATCTTTTCGACCCATCTTCTGGGCCTCTTCCTCTGAAAGAGATTCCCGCACACTCAGCAGCGGAGTCAGCTTCTCCTCGAATGTCTTCTGCCACTCTAATACTGTAGTTTGGGAACAAAGACAGATGGCAGGTTGGAGAATGAAGCCAGGACCAAAGAATATGAAAAGAGGGGATTACAGGAAAAAGTGACAGAGCACTGCTCCAGAGTAGAAAACTAGAGGTAGCTGGGGAGAAAGGGAACCAAAGGGAACTCAGGCAGAGAGCCTACCTTCCCCATGACTGATGCGGTTGGGTGGCATGGGTCCCCGAACATGGATGATGCCACAGCGGTTGGGCATTTCATCCTCGTTGGGGTACTCGCATGTGTTATAATAATCCAGGGAATGCACAATGCGCAAATAGAGGAGAAGTTTGTCCAAAACCTAGGAGAAAACAAGAAACCATGAGTTCATCACACTCATGCCCTTTACCACCCCAAGCTAGGCTCTCACCCCACACTCTGCTCTTGCTAGCACCTTGATCAGCTTCTCATCTCGTTCCACATTGATCTCTGCTGGATTCCCTTCCTTAGGAGGTTCCTCAGGGGGTGCCCCCCCACTGCTCCCCAGCAGCTCTTCCTCCTCAGCACTCACTTCCTCGATCAGGTAGTCAGTGATATTCTTCAAAATAGGGTTCTGAGAGGGCAGACTCTAGTTGAGAGGGAGAAGAGAGGCAAATGAGACAGAGAAAGCCCCTCAGAGTATAAAGCCTAGGAACCTAATTAGAAAGGTGAAGTGAGGCTGAAAGAATTCAAGGCTCACTTGGCCTGTTATCACTGCCTTAGGATTTGTCTTCATGTTTGTATTTATTCTACCATAACCCACAAAGAGTCACTAATGCCAATCTGTTCTGCTGGAAGCTGGAGGTGCTGCCTAGATAAAGAGGGGCCAACAAGCAGGAGGGCACAAAGGGCAATGCCACAGATCATGTAAGATCAGAGATGCCCACAGATGAGGGGGTATTGGCTGCTTTTGAAAAAGTTCTATGGAGAGTCACTGACTGTTGGCAGAGGAGGTGTCCCAGGTTCAGAAGCCCAGAGCTGGGTCCTGTCATCCAGCGTATGGATCAGCTTGGCTGCCAGCTTGATGTCATTGCGCACTATCTGCTTGTGTTGGGTAATGCCATTGATATTGCGGACGCGACGGGTCAGGTCTCTGTTCACACCAGGACTCAGCTCACACTCCCGGAGCTGGAAGGTACAGAAAACTTACCAACACCAAAAGTTTGGCCCTAGTGAGAGCAGTGATTAGACTGTGAGTTCCCAGAGGACAGTCCCAGGGCCTAGCCCACAGACAACAGTACACAATTAATGTGAGCAGACTGAATGGATGAAATAGGAAGCAAAATGAAAGCAGCAATCAATGAAAAAAGCAGTAAGAGGTGTGCAGCATACAGAGCCACACTTCCTCCTCAAAACAGTCCGGCTCCCAGCACTCACTCGGATGTTCTGCAGATTCCAACAGATCTCTTTGATGTTAACACTGCGGTCAAATGTCACCCAGCCACGACGGAAAAACCTAAACAAGAACAAAGACCTCAACATAATCCTAGGGTGGAGGTGATGTTGACCATTAACCTTCCCCTGCACCTTTTCTCCAAATTACCCAGGGTCACACTTCTCTCCATTCCTCACCTCCTCTCAGGCTGGGGCTCTGATAGTGCCACACGCATAAAGCCTGGATATCTTTTACAAAGCTGGAAAGGTAGAGGAACAGAAACTCCACTTAGTGATTCAAAGATTCACTTCTTTCTTCAAACCCCACGTCCTCTGAACCCTAAGGAACTGCCTATAAGCCTCTAATCAGATAAGGGGAAAACAACAAAGAACTGAAGAGTAGCACTTGAAAGTATATGGTACAACCAGAACCAGCCCTCTAAAGACATGGGCCCACCAAGGGAGCCTCACTGTTAGAGAAATAGGGATGAATGTCAGATGCATTGCCAGATTATCCTCTCCCCACCTAGTGCCTCCTCCCACCCCTGAAAGAATGGAGCCTGGGTGTTGTCCCTGCCCCCAATGCCATTTTTCCCCACTCACAGAAATTATCTCAGCCCTGGAAATGTTGGGTGCGATGTTGCGCATAAAAAGAGAGCAAGTCTTATGCAGAGGCCGGGGTTTACATTCCAGCCCAGGAGTGTCCTTGGGCTTCTCCCTTTCTTCTTCTTTGGGTTTCTCCTTTTCCTTGAGTGCTTCTTCTACACAGGAAGTGGTAGGAGTTGGTGAATTTTTATTGTTGGTTTTGGAGAGGACAGAAAAGCTGTCAAACTCCCACCCCACCCCTCAGTCTCTCCCAAGAGACCACTGTCCCATCAATTTCACCAACTTCTCACCTACCCCACCGTTCATACAAACAATGAGTTATAAGCAGAAAATAAAACCTACCAGCCTCCTCCTTCTCCTCCTCAGCTTGGCCACTCTCTGACTCTGACTCTGACTCTGACACACTGCCTTCATCAAAGCTGTCGTCACCACTATGCTTCCTGTTCCGCTTCTTGCTCTGTGGGAGCCACAGCAAGAGGACATAAGCCAGATAACAAGGACCCCTGTCCTAACGTTAACTCCATTTAAGAGTCCCTACCTTTTTGGCGTCTTTCTCAGAGTCTTCTTTCTTCTCTTCCTTGTCCCCATCACCCTCAGATTTCTTAGTTTTGTCATCACTAGAACTACCATTTTCAGCCTACAGGTAAAGATAGTCACTGGGATATCTATCTCCCCCATCAACCCCTTCCACTTCAACAGCTGAGCCCACAAGTTCACCTCTCCCCTACCCCAGTACACAGCCCTCTACTTCTATCTCCTGTGGACCCCACCACCATCAAAATAGCTTCATTCTCTTCCCCTGGCACTCACAGGCAGCACGCAGGGGTCCCAACACTGACCTGTTTGCCATCTTCTTTCTTGTCTTCCTTCTCATTGACCTTGCGCTCTCCATCCACAAGGCCTGATCCAGCCCTGCCTTCTTCCTTCTTGCTGGGTTCCCCAGGCTTTCCTGCCTGTTCCTCCTCCTCCTCCTGCTCCAGGATACGTAGATCATTCTCTGTACCTCCTTCCATCTTAATCACAGCTACCAGCAAAGGGATCAAAAGTCACAATTCAAGGGCCCTGGCCTTCAGCCTCTCGCTTTCTGTCAACCTACTTCTATTTCCCAACCAAGACCTTGATCACGAGATACCCATTGCCCCAACCAGTCTGCACACCTGCATCCAGCATTTTGACAATGGCATCAGCTTTGTCTATGTCCAGGAAAAGATTATCAAACCAGCCACTCTCCATGAGGGACAGGAACACCCTCAGTCGGTTTTGTAGGGCCCCCCGGGCCTCCTGACGACGTTTCCCCACCTCATCTGGGTGGTACTTAGACCGAAACCTATAAAGGATGTGGGAAGGAAAGAGACAAAATTGTCACTGAAGGCCAAGGCCAGGACATTGGAAGGGGCCAGGGAAAATAAGGACTTAGCCCCCATCCTCTCACACCCACAAAAGACCATAAAAGCAGAGAGACTGGGAAAAGGAGTATAATAAAAACACCCAATACCCCCAAAGGAATCAAAGTTTATGCTCTGAGAAGATTTTGGGGAGAGCCAGGAGCTAAAAGTTCTATATTTGGGAAGAGTTAATAACTACAGGGGGAACCAAGGTTGGAAAGGCAAACTGATTGCCTTAAGTCTCTGGGAAACACTAACTTTAAAAGTGCAGTTTCCCAAAGCTTCTGAAAGGAAGGATAAGGAAATAGTAGGTCCCAAAGAACCTCCCTCTCCTTGCCAACCCCAAACTAGAGTAGTTAAAAGGACTGCTCCCACCAACTCCCTCCACCCCTAGGTGGAAGACAGGGTGAAACCTGAAATGTACCAGATAGGAAAAGCCAAAAGGCAGGATACCTTTATTCCCCCCTTGGGAAGATAAGCAGATGGTGAAGGGACAGGGAGAAACTGAAGTGCCCTTATAACCTCAGGTACTGCCCACAGAGAGAGTGAGAAGAGAGGGGTAGAGGGTTAGGGTGGAGCATGAAGACATTTAAAACGGGACCTTAGGTTAAAAAAAAAAAAAAAATTAGGAATACGAAAAAAAGGATAAAGTGTAAGAAAGTCCCAGATATCATAAACAAAGGGGAAAACTAAAGACCAGAAAGTCGGGGGGGGGGGGGGGTAGTGTTAGGCAAGGAACAAGAACACAAACAGAGAGAAAAAAGTACATGAGTAAGACAAAGAGAAAGAAAAAAAGAGGACAGTGAAAGACAGAACAGAACCACAAGTTGAGCATTAAGAGGAAAGAAAAGCCGCAGGCATCACCTCCAGGATCTTTACCTTGGCCGCTTGGTCAAACAGAGCTCAAGATTTAACTAGCGCGCCCAGGGCCCATGCTGTCAGGTGGGCCACCGGCTGGCTCCTGGCTGGGGTGTCCCGGCCTGGATGCCCCACCCCTGCGGGATTCCGCGGTGGGGGCCCTGACTAACTAACTGCCTGAGCAATCACATTCAGCTAAACTGCTGCATTGTGCACAGCAGTGCCCTGCCTGTCTGCCTGGCCGGGGCAGCGCGGCTCAGCCCAGGGGCTCATGTATGGGCTGGGTATGGTGGGGGTGGAGGTGGGTTTGCTCCGAGCTCCGTCGATGAGCGGGTGTAGTTCCCAGTTCTGGCTCTTTTCAAGGAGAAGGAGCAGAAAGAGGATGAGGAGGAGGAGCAGGAAGGGGGGAAAAGATGGTTGATTAAAATTAAAACATCCACAAAAAGAAAAAAATTAAAATTCTTTTTCTGTCAAATGACCCTGACATCTTTGCTTTTCTTGTCTGGATTCACTCGTTGCTTTTGGGAGGATGCCACAGTCACACAAGGTCCTGGTGATCAGGGATGACAATGACCCAAATCCAGCAAGTGGGAAGCAGTCTGTCTGCTGCCCCTAGGGAACAAGTGACTCTGGCCAGCTGCCTGGAGGTGTCCCACTGACTGAGGACAGTGGGGAAGGGAGATGGGTGGGGGACCGTGGCAGACGTTGAAGTGAGGTGGAGAACCCATCAGCTAATGCTGTTGTAATTCCCATCCCCCACCCCCTAGGAAGTTCTGGATTGGGGAAAATGGGAAAAGGACAGGGCTGCAGGCTCCCCTGGCAGGGCCAGGTGAAACATACTAGGGAAAAGATAATAGGAAAGTAGGGGCACTCACCACTCCTCGTCCTTATGAGCCAGGAAGAAATCCTGCATCTGCTGCCTTCGAAAATCCAGCTTGTAGTCATTATAGCGCTTAACTGCCTCTGTCTCATCCACAGAGTCATCCAATGACAGGAGAAACTCCTTGAAGGTCTTCATCACTGGTGGTGGCACACCCAAATCGATCTCTGCGATGCTACCCAGCCTGAGGGGAGCCCGGTCAGGAAGTCTTGGTTGTAGGGGCTGGGGAGGCCGAGGTAGCCAGCTGCCCTCTTCCTTTGCCCTCATGGACCTCACCCCAGGCATCGACGGCGACCACCCCCACAGGCACTCCACTGTGTGTCTAGCCCACTCCCTGCCATGGTCTTCAGCAACCCCAACCATTCCCCAAGTCCAACAACTCCCTTTTCCCAAGAACCTTAGAACCCCAGGTCTTTACCTGGCCTGGATAGGCAGAACATGATGCTGCATGATGTGGACGTCTGGGTGGCCCCAGGGCTGAGGGGGGCCATAAGTTGGGCCCCCACCCCCCCCAGCATAGGGCATCTCATAGCCACTGTGGTATGGGTCAGAGCTGTGCTCATCCCTGAGGGTGGGGGACACAAAAGTCAGACAGAGGAGAGAATCATCTCTCCAGAGCATGAAGGAGAATGGGATAGAGGGAGGGGCATATGGAATGTGATCTCTCACCCAAGGATTTAAAGGGACAAAAAAAGATGTGTTTATAGGAAGTTAGAGAAAAGGAAATGATCAAAGTTATCAACACAAGTGAGGGGAGAGAGAGAAACTGTTGCCATCTCACCAGTCTCGCCTCATGCGTTTCTGCGGGGGGCTGAGCTCATGGCGGGGAGGAGAGAAGCGTTCTCGCCGATTCCGGTCATAGTCACGATATTCACCCCGACTGCGGCGTTCCCGGCCACGGTCCCATTCCCTGGAGATAAGAACAGTAACATAAGACACAGTTGGATATCCTAAGATTGCACTTCTGGACAGGCCCTTCCAATCCTGAGACATAAGACTAAAAGCCTAAAATTATAAAACTACCCTCTAGGCCCTGGCTGGGAAGCACAGTTGGTTAGAGTGTGAGCGCAATACACCAAAGTTTCAGGTTCAATCCTTGCTCAGGGCACATACAAGAATCAACTCCCCTGGCTGGTGTGGCTCAGTGGATTGAGCGCCGACCTGAGAACCAAAGGGTCCCTGGTTCAGTTCCCAGTCAGGGCACATGTCTGGGTTTCAAGCCAGGTCCCCAGTAGGGGGGCACATGAAAGGCAACCACACATTGATGTTTTCTCTCCCTCCCTTCTTTTCTCTCTAGAAATAAGAAAATCTTAAAAAAAAAAAAAAGAATCAACCAATGAATGCATAAATAAGTGGAATTGATGTTTCTTCCTCCCCCCCCCACTAAAATCAATAAATACTTTTTTTTTAGAACTTTTTAAAAAATTTTACTTATTCATTTTTTGAGAGAGGAAAAGAGGTGAGAAATATCAATGTGTGGTTGCCTCTCACATGCCCCGTACTGGGGACGTGGCCCACAACCCAGGCATGTGCCCTGACTGGGAATCGAACTGGCAACCCTTTGGTTTGCAGCCTGCGCTCAATCCACTGAGCTACACTAGCCAGGACAATAAATAAAAACTTTTTTAAATAAAAATAAAATTGCCCTCACCCTTTAAACAGAAAAAGACTCTTGCTTATTTCCATCACTTCAGCCATTACCCATAAACTGATGGCTCCCAACTCTTCCTCCAGACTGGCTTTTTTTCTGAGTGCTGGACCAACAATATTAGTAATTCCCTACTAGATGGCCATTGACACCTTAAATTCAACATGTCGGAATTCAGCCTATTATTTCTACCACTATAGAACCAAATTTGCTTCCCTCCTCCCGTTTCCCATATTGACATATCCCTTGGTATGTCAATATGTCACCACATATCCAGTTAGCAAGTGTTACCCTCACCACTACATACTCTGTCATTGGTTTGTTAATCCTCTGCCTTCCATTCTAACAAAGTTGTCCTCTTCCTTGTTATCCTCTGGTCGTCTGTCCTCTGAGGGCAGCACTGGTTCTGCTTATCTGCCCCTTCTCCACAAAGTGATCTTTCTCAAACAAAAATCTGATCGTGCCATACCCTTGCTTAAATGCCAGTACACAGCACTTTTCAAAACCCTGGCTCCTGGCTGTCACCCCAGCCTTACCACCAGTCACACCAATCCCCATCACAACAAAAAAAATCCTTTGCTCTAACTTAGTGGTTTTTCAAACTTTTTTGTCTTAGGACCCCCTTATGCTCTTGAAAATCATTGAATGTTAATGAGTTTTGGCTTATGTGGGTTATATCTATTAATACCTACTGTATTTAAAATATGAACAGAAAAAATACCTATTCAACTTGAAATTGTATATCAACATGAATTACATATTTTTATTAAAAATGGCTATTTTCCAAAAATAGTGAGAAAAGGGTACTTTTTACATTTACAAATATTTTCAAGGTCTGGCTTAACAGAGACAGCTAGATTCTCACATTTGCCTCTGTGTTCAAGCTATTGTGGTATGTTCTTCAACTGAAAAGTATGTAGATAATCTGGCCTCCCATTGATATGTAGTTGGAAAAAGAAATACTGTAACAGCCTTGTCAGATTACTAGAAATATTCTTTGATACTACCCAAAACCCAACAAGAGTTAGTTTGCTACATTAATATCCGTTGTTCTACCTTGCTCTATGAATGGATCTTGGCATATCTTGTTACACTATATCAAAACACCATTCTTTAGTACCACTACCTATCTCCTCAGAAAAGTCTTTAAGCAGTGGCAAGCTGACAATCTCACATTAATAGAGGTAAGTTTTCCAAAACTTTAGTTTTTACTGGAAAGTTACACTTCCTCATTGTCTACAAAACTGACAGTTTGATTTTTAATCCTCAACAAAGGACAAGCTCATTGATTTTTAGAGAGAAAAGAAGGGAAGGAGTGAGAGAGGGAGAGAAACTTCTATGTGAGAGAGAAACACAGATTGGTTGCTTCTCGTATGTGCTCCAAACAGGCATGACACGCAACCTAGACATGTGCCCTGACTGGGAATCGAACCTACAACCTTTCCATTTACCGGACAATACTCCAACCAATTGAGCCACAAGGGCCAGGGTCTGACAATTTTTCTTGAAGTAACAGGTTCTTTCAGTTTGTTTTCATGAAAACATCTGCCAAATACACATCTATGAATAACCACTGTTTGACAATCTTTCATTCAGATTTTTTTAAAAGACATCCCATAGAAACAACTAAAATCAATACAAAGAAAACCTGTTACTTGGCTCACAGTTCAACTCCAGATAACCATTTTGCTCCTATATGCATACTTCCCATTTGTCATATGTATTAAAAAAATACATTCAGCCCTGGCTGGTGTGGCTCAGTGGACTGAGTGCTGACCTGAGAACCAAAGGTCCCCAGTTTGACTCCTAGTCAGGGCACATGCCTGGGATGCGGCGCCAGGCCCCCAGTAGGGGGCACATGAGAGGCAACCACACACTGATGTTTCTCTCCCTCTCTCCTTCCCTTCCCCTCTAAAATAAATAAAATATTTTTTTTTAATGTATATTCAATAATCCAATTTAATAAAAGCTGCTTCATTAAGGAAATTAACTGAAAATGGTTGGGATCTCCCCTCTCCTGTTTGGTGCCACTGCCTTGGTGTGTGCTAAGGCACCAGCAGTTTTACCTACCATTGCTGTAGGGCCATTAGTGCAAATGGCAACACAGAACAAACAACAATACTTAGTATTACCATAACAATAGTTGTAATCTCACACATCCCCTAGGCCCTGGGGCCTATGGACCCCATTTTGAGAACCACTACTCTGAAAAAAACTAGAATACATGCTCTTTTCCCCACATGTTACATTCACAACTTAAAGCTATTCACACCACCTGTGTCTTGGGAATTCCCACTCATCCTTCCACGTGTAAGTGGCACTTTCCTGTAGCTCCCCCTGACACACCACCTCCACCACCACTCCCCTCCCTTAACAGATCTGTTCCCTTGCCCTGAACAGTGTGGCTCAGTTGATTGGGCATAGTACTACAAAGCGAAAAATCAATGGTTCAATTACTGGTTAGGTGGGTTGTGGGTTCAGTCCCCGGTGAGGGCATGTACAAAAGGCAACCGGTCAATGTTTCTCTCCCTCTTTCTCCCTTCTTTCCCCTAAAAAAATAAAATAAAATAAAATAAAAAAAGATCTGTTCCCTCAATGCTTACCATCCTTATGATGACCTCTCATAAACACTCTATTGCAGCATACACTCCAGGCCATTTGGCCCACAGACTGTAAGCCTTAAAGGCAATAACCATATCTTACTCATCTGCAGAATTCAGTAGAACACCTTTCCTTCTTTCTTAGAAAATATCAAGGAAAACAAAGTGCAAGGGTCTCCACACTGAAGAGATACATTTACTTAGAAACTAAATGATTTACTAAATTCATTTTTCAAAACCATACTGAATGAATAAACGCTATCACAATAATTGAGCAAAAATTTTTTTTCCGGTAATGTTTCCAATTCAAGCCATTGCCATCAGCTAACTGATTAGATATTGGTGACACCTCTTATATTGAAAAGAAAATCTTCCACGGTTCCTCCTAATCTTGGTCACTTTATTTGAAGTCACATCAGATGTTTCTTAATATAAGCACCCTACCTATAATTAATTCAAGTATGCCCCCAAAACCTAATCAGTATCAACTCAAATCTTCTCTGTCCAAAAAACTTTCTGATTTTAGGCAAGACAATTACAAGAAATTTAATCACATTCTGCCTGGGAACCGGTCTGACACCTCTCCAGAGAAGTCAATTCTATCATATTATTTTTCTTTGCGGTATAATTTAGAAACAATAAATATACGCATTTTAAGGACATTTATAAATACTGCTTTTCCAGACTCAAACTCTCTCAGCTCTATTGGCTTAATGTTCTGGATATTTCAAAAATTTTTGGCCAAGAACAAATAGGTTAAATGAACCACGTGAAACGGTCGACTTCGTAGATTTTGTATGGGTTGCCCTAATAAATTTACAAGGAAAACACAATGAGGGGGGAGTGCAACAGTGGGTGACGGGGGTACAAACTGAGAAAAAGTGTCTTACCGGTCATTCCAATCGTCCCCTCGACGTCTTTCATCTCTTTCCCGCGAACGGTCATAGTCGCTGCGCTCTCTCCTAAACTTGTCCCTGCGTCTTCGATCGTACTCGTCATCACTGTCACCCATAGCGCGGTCTGAGGCCTGGAGCCCAGATAAGGGTGTTCAGGGTATTAACGACAAGAGGAAACGTTCACCCCTCTGGAGCAGCACATCCACCTCTCCCAGCAAATGCCGGCCTTCCGTGGTCCCCGCCATCCTAAGCCCTCCTCCACCGCAGGTGGACGGTCCCGACGCTCCACTCGCCCCCCGGGGTCTCCAGCTCACCCCGCTGGTCCGCCTCTCCCTCCATCCCGCCCTAGCCCCGGCCCTCCAGGCCCCTCCCCTCCCCCACCTGGGAGGGGTCGCGGCCGTTAGTATCCTGCTCCCGCCCGCAAGTTCTCTGAGAGACCAGGGCCCGCCCCTTGCCTCGGGCGCGCGGGGAGGACCGCGAAAATGGTGAGAGATACGGAGCTCTCAGCTATAGGGTCGAGGAGACGCGAAGAAAGTGGGACAGTCGAGGATGCGGTCAGCACGCCGCTCGCGCAGTGCCTGCGTCACTCGCGGAACAGGTCCTGGAACTACAAACTACTGCCCGCGCGGCCCTAACCTGAACTAAACAGAGAAAGACCCGAAGCACCGGGGAATGATGGGAAGGGACGGGGACCCGGAAAACTCGCGATTTTTTCCAGAACGAGATCTGCTTGACCGAGAGGCACTACGGAGGCTGGGCTGGACCAAGCTAAGCCTGGGGAGGGCGGAGTGAAGGAGAGCTTCCTCAGGCCGAGGTCGAAGGTCGCACTTACCCGGAAGTGTCCGGTTCTAGACCAGCTAGGTATTGTCCCACTCTACCCGCGCTTGACTGGGGTTTGGGGAGTGCGGGAGTTTAGTGTGGTAGAGCAACCATTTTAAAGCATCTCCCACCATTTTGTGCTCCCTCTGGAGAACCAGCCTTTATTGGTGCCTGGTATGCACTACCTGCAAAACCCATTCATTCATTGTTTTGTTCTTCTCTTTGGCAAAAGTACCCCCTTTGGTAAAGCACAACTGGCAAGTCCGAGTCTCATCCCAACCAGTACTTTGATGACACAGGTTTTAGGTTGAGGTCTTGGTCAACAGCATCTGACTCGGCCCAGATTAAATACACCACCAGCCTAGGGATAGCACCAAGTCCTTGGTCAGTGAGTTGAGTGTGAAGACAATAGGAAATGCTGTCTCCTGGAGCATGCTGCTGCTTTGCTCCCAGCACTGAGAGGTAGGATATCTTTACACCAAACTACATTAAAAGGAGTGCCTACAACCCTTACTGTGTAGCTCAGTGAATTGCAAACCAAAGGTCACTGGTTCAATTCCCAGTCAGGGCACATGCCTGGGTTGTAGGCCTGGCCCCTGGTGGGAGGCATGCAAGAGGCAACCACACACGGATGTTTCTCTCCCTTTGTCTCCCTTTCCCCTCTATCTATAAATAAACAAATAGATGGATAGATAGATAAATATAAAATCTGTTTTAAAAAAGTGTATACAGTCATCCCTTGATGTACCTTGGTATTTGCAGGGGATTGGTTCCAGGACCCCTAGGGACACCAAAATCTGCAGATTCTCAAATCCCATATATTAAATGGCATAGTACTTGCATGTAACCTATAGATATCCTCTTGTATACTTGAAATTATCTCTAGATGACTTATAATACAATGTAAATGCTATGTAAATAGTTGCTATAGTATACTGTTTAGGGAATAATGACAAGGAAGAAAAGGTCTGGACATGTTCAGTACCAGATGCAGCCATGGTAAGCCTAACCACATACTACATGTTAAATGTTAACTTCTTTCTCAATAGTTTCTATCCTCAGTTGATTGAACCCAGAGATCCAGAAGGCTGAATATAGTAGAGTTGGAAAAATAATTGGGCCAGGACTATGAAGACCTAGGTTCTGCCTCTTGAGAACCATGCAGTCTGGGGAAGTCACTTCTCAGCTAAAAATATAGTCACAACAGTTGTGTTTTGTTGGGCTGCTGGAAGAATCAGATGAGACAATAGACTTGAGGTGTCTTGCAAATTCTTGAGAGATTATTATTTCATGATTGGAGGAAGAGGACATAGCATTTGGTCACAGAATTGTAAAGGCAGATGTCAGGAAAGGCAGTGGATGGGAAAGGAGAATGCAGCAGGTGCTTCTGGGAAGACTCAGCAGTCAGTGGTGACAGTGGCTGAGAGCTCCTGGATGCGCCAGGCACTGCAGGCCTTGCACAAGATGTGACCATCAAGTGGGTAGCAGCCCTGACACTCACCCTCAGAGGAGAGCAGTAGCCCACACTCCTGTCAGGAAAAAAGCAACAGCTTTCAATCAGGCCAAGACCCCTGAGTTCTACCACACCCAGTGAACCTGGACTCCAAGAACTCCTTTTCCCCTTGCCCAGACCCCCTGACCTCACACTTGTAACAGCCGATGTGAAAACTGCGATCCAGAGCAACAATTCTCACAGTCTCCTCCTGACCTGGCTCAGGCATGATGGCCCCACCACACACTGAGCATCGTGGAGCAAATTTCCTGGAGAAGAGAACCAAAGGGGTTGTCAAGCCCCAGGGCTGGAAGGGAGTAACAATGGGGCCCAGAGAAGATGGGATGTGGGAGGGAAGGGGAAAGGCCAGTGGAATAGTCTTGGATGTTGGGAAGAAATTGATGTTAAGGAGAATAAGGCATGACAAGGGTGGGAAACAGGAGAGGCTGGTACTGGGACATGAACGAGAGAGGAGAAAGATGGGAAAAGCAGATATCCTGAGACACAGGTGCAGGACCCAGCCTGACCTGTGGAAGTCCTCAATGCAGTGAATCTGGCTGGTGGCATCCACTGTGAAAGGGATGCCATCAAGGCCACGGTGGCACACCACACAGGTGAAGCAGCCAGGGTGGTAGGCCTTCCCCATAGCCCGAAGGATCCGGTCCAAGATGGGTTGAGAGCATGTGGAACACTTCTCCAAGGTGGCCTGTTGGGAAGGAAGACAGGAAGGTCAGGGGCTGGGAAGGCTCACGGCAGCTCTACGGGCATCCTGCCAGCCTACCCATCTGTTTCAAATGTAGCCCCTGCATTTGATTTAGTGAAAAGTAGTCTTAAAGAGATCTGAGTGCAAATCTCAGCACTGAAGCTTCCCAGCCAAGTTACATAACCTCTCTGAGCTTCAGTTTCCTTCAACATCTGCCTTACAGTGTATTGTGGGAATTTAACACATTCCCTTAACTCTAAAATAAATGCCTCAAATCTGCAAGGGGCTATTGTTCTTCCCCTCCAGCAGCCAGTATTTAGCTGACTAATTCCTCCCTTCTTGTATATCAGTTTTAGTCCCCCAGCCTGAGCCCTGTTCCTCTTTGGGACATGGACATCTAGTTCCCACATTGGATGGATACCCCCTGCCTCTGCTGACTCCAGCCCCCAGCCACAACCACTCACCACATAGCAGCTCTCACAATACGCCCTCCTCTCCACGGCATAGAAATGTTGGCCCCGAAGCTGGGTCCGGCACGTAGAACACACAAAGCAGCCAACGTGAAAGACGCGGTCCAGGGCCACAACCCCGGCCCCATCCCCAACCACATCTTCTCCACAGCCCCCACACCGGCCTGGGGACAGGGAAGGACAGGGTCAACCTGCATAGGCCAGGAAGCCGTATCTGCTGTCCCTCTGAATCTCCAGCCCCCCACCCTTTCCACCCACCCTCAGACTCAGCTCACCAAAGTACTCCCCACTGGGCGGGTGGCTCATATCATGCACCAGCTTCTTGGTCAGCCTCTCCAGCTCCTCCTCGGGAGGCTGGCTCAGGGGGACCTGGGAGGTTAGAATCAGGGGTTCAGCACTACCTCTAGCTTTTAATGCTGTCAAAATACCTGAAGGTGACCAGAAAGCTCCTTGGAGAACATCTCGGCCCAGGATCCTAGGGTGTGCCTTGAGGAGCCAGTGTATCACTCCAGTCCCCTCCCTCCTACATTTCCTGACCTATCACATACCCCTGGAGGGAGCGGGAGGGAGTCCAGAGCTCTGACACCCCAGACCTCTGACAACCAGGACTCAAAACACCACCCCCACAGCTCCCAATCAGTGTCCAGTTGTCTGTGAGGACCCCAAATCCCTGTGCCCAGGGCTTACCTGGTGGCCATACCCACTTCCTCTTCCTCCTCCTGCAGGACTGGAGCCCCCAGCAGCCTCCTCTTTACACCCAAGCCCTGGCTCTCGGTGGCTCCTATAGCCAGTCCCCCAGACTTCACCTCGGCCTGGGAGAGGAAAGTGAGGGCCCAGCAGAGGCCCTGAGGCCTGAGAGGGCCCCCCTCTGGGGGGGCCACAGCCTCTCACTGGCTGTGCCACCTTCACCTGCACAGGAAAGGCAGGGCCAGCGGGAGTACTGGCCGTAGCATAGGAGGCTGGAGTGGGGCCCCCATAGGGGGATGCTGGGAGCAGTGGAGGAGGAACAACCCCTCCATTTGGCTTCTGGGAGCCCAAGCCAGGGCGGTAGGCAGGGGGCTGAGGGGGATCATAAGCCTGGGGAAAAATGCAGACCAAAAGGAGTAAGCAGGCCCATTATAGGACACACACCTGTGGAAACCCGCACCCACACCCCATGTATGTGGCACCCAGGTAAGGGATGGTTTTTGACAAGGGCCCACCCTCAAGTGACTGACAACCCATTGAGCTCTGGTGGCCAAGCACTGGTGTATGCATCACTTACATGGGGGTGGGGAGGGCACTGAATGAACAGAGAAGGGACCAGGCTGAAGGAAGGGGAGCAGGGGGCAAGGAGCAAGGGAGGGATGGGGGGGGTCACCTGCCGGTTAGGCCGCCGTGGGATATGACCACGACCCCCGTCCAGCTCGGCCAACATGCTAGTCAGGGAATCTATCTCAGCATCCAGACTTCCAGGGCGCAGCCCCCCCCTGTCTGGGGGGAGCCCCTGGGGATAGAGCGAAAGCAGGGAGAATTCAAATCACATGGCCTCTACTCTTGCCCCGGATGCCATGCAGCCCCCCAATCCCGGGTTCTTACCTGAGAGCGCTGGGGTGCACCATGGCACCCCACCCAGGCGGGCCCCCGATCCTCTGGTCCAGCCAGGGCCTGGTAACACTGCTCAGATGGGACGGGGCAAAAATTGACTCTGGGGTGGGGCTGGAGTGCTTGGGTGAGGGAAAAGAGAGTGAAGGTGGAGATGGGGAAGGAGACAAGGGTAACACTTGTGGAGACCACTCTCTAGAGTCATTCTTCTGTCCGCCTCACCCCAACCCACCTCCACCCACACCTGGGGTCCGATAACGAGACAAGAGGCTAGCAGGGCTGGGGAGAAGGCAGGGGACGCTGGTTCCAGCCCAGCTTTGGGGAAGGAGCAGCAGGGGCAGGCTCAGCGGGACTTGCAGAAGCCGACCAGCCGGTGGCCTCCTCAGCGGTACTGGGGCTGTCTTACCTGCTCCGTGGGCTGGGGGTGGCCCCGGGACACCTCGGGGGTGAGCTCGCCCCTGAGAGGCTCGGGCGGGCTCGGGCTGCTTAGGGGGGAGCCAAGTGGGCCCCGACATGGCCTGGAACGAGGAACTTCAGACAGCGGTCAGGGTCCCACGGAGCCCCGGGCCTCTAGCCCTGATCCCTTTTTTCGTCTCACACCTCGTTTGGGACTCCAGAAAAGAAACTTTTCCTGGCTTTTCCCCCCGCTTCCTCCCCAATTTGGGGGATGGCCACGCCCCTGGTGACGTCAGCGCATTCCTGGGGGAGGGTCACGTGGCCCCCAGGCCCTAAACGGCGTTCCTTTCCCCCCAAGCACCAGAGTCAGCCCCCTGCTGTCCAGCATGGAGGGCTTTCCGCCTGAGCACGTCTGGGGAGCTGTGGGCAGCCTCCATTTCCACGAGTCGCCACCCAGGCTGGCGCCCCAAGTTCTGCACGTGGCCTCCTCACCACTAGGACACTCCAGGGCTTCTCTTTCCCACATTCCATCCCGCCATACAGATCTCTCCCTCTTCCTGTCCTACCTACCCTACCCCCACACCAGCAGTGTTCAGCCAGCTTGTAGTGTTGCCTTTTATTGACGTTCAACAGTTAGAAAAGTAAAACAGAACAAACACATTACAACCTCAGGAGTCAGTGAGTCAGTCAGGTGAGGGGGAGACTGAGGTAGCCTAGAGTCACAAGCAGAGACACAGCCCCCATCAAGGCACCGGTGAAGGGAAAGAGGAGGTAGTGCTGACTCCCTCCCCTGGCCTGGCAGGCATAGCTGCCATCCACTGATCAGTGCGCTAGGGCCCTCTCCTAGAGATCTGAAGATACCCTAGCCCAGGGTCCCCTAATACCTCCACCTGACTCTGCGTCCCAGGTGCAGGGCAGGCAGGAGCTGGCCCTACCCCTCCTCAGTCGCTAATCAAGGTGGGCTGCCAGACTTGGACACTCTACTTTCAGGAACAGGGAATCAGAGATCAGTGCAAGTGACAGGGGTGACACCATGAATGAGCAGTGTAGGGCCCAGATCTCGGCTCAGAATCTCCAGCAGTGCCAGGTAGTGGGGGTAGCGGGCAGGATCAGCAGGCGGCCGTGGCAAGTACAGGAAGGTGAGTGCTGTGGTGGGACCATCCTCCCCTTCCCCACCCTCAGGCCCACCAGGTCCTCCTCCTCTGCCACGCCTCTGCTGGGCCCGAACTAGGGCATTGGCACTGCATGCCAGGGCCTCTGCCTCAGAGTCTCCCCGCCTGCCATTCACAAAGTCCCCTTCCTCCTCCACCTCAGGCTCTCCGGACCCAGCCCCATCACCCCACACCACCTCCTGCACCTGGGCCCGGATCCTCAGTTGGCTCAGTAGTGTCCGGAGCCGCCCCTCAGCAGCCCCAGGGGCCTCTCGAGGTCCCAGGCACAAGAAGATCCGGAGCCGGGCACTGTGCCAAGCAGGCACCATGCCCAAGATGGTTGCCATCTGCAGCAGGAAGAGGCCACAGACATCCACATAGCCAGGCCCACCCCGGGGCCGCAGCAGGTTGAGGGGCCACACATCCACATGATGTGGCTGAGAGGTGCCCCCAGACCCCCGGCTCAGCCGCTCAGGGGGCAAGGCCCCACAGGCCCGTGCCAGAACCACATTCTTGTTCATCTTCAGAGCGTCCGCCACTGTGGCCACATAGTCCTGGGGACTAAGAGCCCTGGGGCTCCCAGGAGCCCGGGGTGGAGGGAACAGAGTACTCAGGGCTGGGGCCCCGACCTCCTGGGTGCCATCAGCTGGTTCAGAGAAAGCCGGGTCTGTCAGGAAGTGATCCTGGGGTACAGCATCATCGTAGAAACCCAGGACCAATGTGTTGGGCTTCATGCCACCTAGAGGCACAGAGGGGGAGGTAGGAAGGAACCAACAGGAATCAGACTCACCAACAGAGTTTACACCACGCTATACGCATCCATTCATACACGCTGACGGTGACATCAGGAATGACATTTGTTTGTGCTGTGCTTGGGCTCTTAGTGCAACATTATGCAGTTTTGCGTAATGACTTTGAGTTTTCCCAAACACTCTCTCACGCATTTATTTGATTTATCTCCATGACGAATCTCCCCCACTTAAATACGCAAAGTTCACCTTAGGATTCTTTTAACTAATGAGCACTTCCCATGGCTGTAGGATGCATTCAGTCCAAGCTCCTTGCAACACACCTTTTTCATGATGGGAGATGAGAGTCTGACTCCACTGGGCAGACCAGACCCCTGATTAGTCAAGCGTATGGCTTCGATATCCAGGGAAACAGCACCCAGACCCTGCTGAGAACCCGGTGCTGGGGCTGCACAATCTGTTTCCCTAATGATGGCATGTCCAAAGCATGGTCTCCAGAAAAGGGACAGCTAACATCTGCATACTGACCAGGGGCCATGTCTTCTGGAAACCACTTCATGTTTTATTTAACTCATTGATCCTTGAAGCAACACTATCACATAGGGACTATTTACTCACTCCCTTTCACAGATAAGGAAACTGAGGCGCAGAGCAGTGAAGCCACCTGCCCGAAGGTTCAGGGCTGGTAGATACTGGGGAGGCAGGTAAACATAATGCACCTGACACCAGAGCCCATTCTCTTAGCCTCTAGGCTGGTGTGTGTACCAACCACAACACCCCAAGTCCCTGCCAACAGCTCTTGGTTTTCAATTTTTGAACAACCCATGTGGAATCAGATAATTCCTCCCTTTAAGAGGGCTGACTGTACAGGAAGACTCTGAGACCTCTTCTAAGACCCCTTCTCTTGAAACAAATGGACTGCCAGGAGAATGTACTATTTAAAGGAATTATTTTTCCTTTTATTTGAATCATTTTCTGCAGGTTAAATTTTGTGCAAGTAGTGGTATCTTGGCACAGGTTTCCCCACAAAAGAGACCAAGCCCTAAGATGCTCCAGGGACTATCTCATGGTGCTTTATAACATCCCAAAACACCTCCACAGGTGTGAACTCTAGCTGATCTTGCAAATTAGGCTAGCTACACCCCTCCTGAGCATTTCCCAGGGTTCTGATTTACACCAAGCAGAGCTATGTCCAACACTTGATCTTTAGCCAGATTCTAAGTGGAGAAGGACACATGTACTCAGTGAGACGACAAATGCCAGTCCTGAGATAAGAAAGAAGGAGGCAGCTGAGCACGGATTTGGAGGAAGCTGGGATGCAAGACCAGAGGCCTCAGCACTGAGACAGAGTCACAAGCTGGGAATCTTCCACTCCACCCAAAAGCATCAACCATGCACACCCTCCAAATCTTCACTGAGGCCATGTTATGCCACTCCCTAATTCTCCACCCCTTTCAAGGCCCAGCTGAGATATCATCTGGTTACAAAACCTTTGCTGGCCACATAAGTGCATAGTGGTCTTCCTTTCTTGAACTCAGGTGGTTAGAAACCACCTGTCAGAGATTTGATGGGGCAGTGCCCAGCTTCAAATAATACTCCCATTGTCCTCAGAAATATAACACGCTCTTCAGAGCCCGTGCCCCAATTTTGCATCACAAAAAAATAAAGTGTCACCCCATCTCTAGTCCTTAAGCATTTCTTCCAAGACTTGATCACATACTGTCTGTTATCTTTGAGTATAATGTCTTATCTGTACTAGACTGTGGGTTCCTTTTGGAGTTTACAATCTGTGGTTTACTCTCTAGCATGACCAGGGGGAGGGTGGCAGAGACTGAAAAGGACTACAGAGTGGGAGGGGGACCCAGAGAGAAGCAGCTCACCAAGACCTGAGATCCGTAGCAGATGCTGAGCCCCCTGGCGCACAGAGGGTGAGAGGGTGAGGTCCACAAAGGCCTTTACTTGGGCCCGGTCCACCAGGCTCAGCCACGCCCCGTACTGTGGCTGCACGGGGTCAGATGGCAGAGAGTCTGTAGAGAAGGAAGACAGCAAATGTGGGCCAAACTCACGTACTTTCTCCTAGAGTCCAAATGCCAAATAGGCAAAATAAAAAAGTCTGGGCAGGGCTGTGTGCTGGTTGGAAGCATCTTCTGGGAAAAAGCTTGAGGCCCCTGGGACACAAAAAATACCAAAAACGTCTGAGACCGAGAACAGGAGGAACGGAGGGCAACTCACCAAGGTCCCCCAGGGTGACATGGCCTAGCACATAGAGGCCTCCCTTCTTGAGCTGGTTGGCCAACCGAAGCAGAGGCAGGGCACCCCGGGGATTCCCCACTAGGAGCAGCAGCTGAGGTCGCCAGAACTTCACATGTTCCTTCCGCACATCCAGTCGGAGCAGGTATTTACGCACCTGGGGATAGGGTGAGGTGATGGGGAGGAAGGACTTAAGTGGGCAACCCCTACTCACCACCTCTCAGACAGGAGCCCCAACTCCAACCAAGGGAAGAGGAGGCCTTTTTTGTATGGTTGGTTTTCCCAGGCTGCCCCCTCCCCCCCTGCTCTGAGCTCCCCCAACCTGGTGAAAGAGCAAGGCCTGGCTGACATAGCCCCAGCTGCTGGGGCCACCTCGAGCTGTGAGCAAGGCAGAGAGCAGGCCCATGAGCAGCAGAGAGCCACCGGCGGCCCCAGGACTGATGAGAAACATCATGAGCAGGCAGGAGGCTACCCCCAACAAGCAGGTGTGCCAGGAGAACAGGTTGAAGGTGGGGCTGCAGATAGAGAGAAGGAAGGACACTCAGGGATGACTCCGAACACCAGGCCACTCTATTCCATTTCCAGCCTCACCCCTCTTGGTGTGAGTCCTTCCCATTCCTCTGTCTTTTTCAAAGAACACAGGCATTCTCTCACCGGAAGTTGGGGGCCGAGGCCCACTCCAGGCTCAGGCAGGACAGGTCCACTGCGGCATAGGCTACCAAGTAGAAGACGGTGACCACAGCAGCCAGGGTATTCAGCTTCCCAGCTAGGAGCACCAACTGGACAAGGACCAAGAGGCTGAGTATTGAGCCACCCCCCACACCCCATGCCAGTGCATCCTGCCTTTTCATTTATGTCTCCCAGCCCACTTATAAGTTCCCCCTGGTCCTGCAAGCATAGCCAGGAGGGGCTTGAGGGTAAAGGGAAGGGCAGTTGAAAGAGGAAGGCTTACCTGTACTAGGCCCCATGAATAGAGCACAGCTCCCCAGGGGTTCCCCCCTCGGGACACCACCTTGGCTGGTGCCAAGATCACTCCTATGCAAACAGAAACGCAGCAGACACATCAGCCTGGGCCAAGCACAGACTGAGACACACACGAAGGGCATGATCAGAGTTGGGCAAGGAGGCAGGGGACGGCGCACCAAAGAGGTCGTCCTGGGCCAGGGCATGGAGGATGCGGGAGGCACCAATGAGGGAGCTCATGGAGGCTGAGAGGGCTGTGGCATAGATACCAATCAACACTAGTGGGGGCCACAGGCTGATGGCGCGAAAGAACCCATAATCCTCCTGCAGCAGGATCCTACAGGAATGGAAAGAGGAGGGCGTCGTAAATAAATGTGCAGCCATCGGGGATCCTCGTGAGAACAGGGCTCACAACATCGTGTGAGGTTAAGATATGGACATTCTCAACTGACCCAGCCCCTATCTCAAGGACCACAGTAATAGATCAAGTGTGCCCGGGGATAGACTTGGCATTCATTGGTTATAGTTGGACTGCTTTGGAATTAATCACATGACAGACATTCCCAACAGTATATGTACAAGGGGCCAACTGTTTATGGAAATTGCCTAGAAAGCCATTCTCCACCCCCAAACCAAGTGCTTACAACAGTACCAGGCACGTGGCAAACGCCGGCAGCAGGTTATCTAGCACCACCCAGCTAGTCCTCCCATTGGCAACAGCAGCTCTGTCTCTCTCCCATGGGAGAAAGTTCCCATTTTCCCTGTACCCCAATAATTTGGGCATCTGCTCCCCTCCCCTGCCTGTGTGATCTTTGGTGATTCAGGTGTATCACCCTTGTCCAACAACCCCCATGCTCCCTACAGGACCAGGCTCACCCCCTCCCCAGGCACCTGTCACAGGTGAAGCTGGAGAGGAAGAAAAGCAGAATGTAGATAAAAAATGTGTAGGCAACAGCCACAATGGTACCCAGAGGAATTGCCCGGCTGGGGTCCTTCAGCTCTCCTGGAGGGAGGGGAACACAGGGAGAGAGGTCAGCCCTCTACCATCCTCTACATCCCTGAACCTTCAGCACCCAGGTAGGGACAGAGGGTGGCAGCCCCATATACCCAAGAGGCAGTAGGCAGGGACTCTCACCAGACATGTTGGCCCCAGCCATGATGCCCGTGCAGCCATTAAAAAGGACGGCAAAGACGCTGGCAAAGGTCATCATGGCCCCTGTGGTATAGTCCTTGGCATAGCCAGCTAGGAGGGATCGTTCCCAAGGAAGAGAAAGTGTCAAAATCCCTCCTAGTGATTCAGGTATCTTGGCCTGACATCCACTCCTCACATTCTACAAGCCCCTGCCTCCCCCACCACCCTCACCAAGATCCCATCCCTGACCAAGCACTGGGCTGGCTCAGCTCATCATCTTCTTCTCCTGTATACTCTGTTCCTCCCTCCAGGCCTCATCCATGCTCTTTCCTGAGACATCTTCCCTCATTCCTATTTGAATTCCCCAGCCTACCTCAGGCCACCTCCAGGTCCACCTACTCCCAGCACCCAAGGCCCACACTCCCATCTGGCTCCTCTAGACTCCTCTACAATTCTTGTCTACTTGAATCATATTCAGTCTATTATGCTATTTGATTGTTTCCTGAATGTACATCTTATCTCTCCAACTGAACAAGTTCTTCTAAGTCAGTGACTGTCTTGCGGTCAACTCTCGTGCCCCACTGGGCTAAACACACAGCAGTCAGCACACACCAAACTGATCTTAATTAAACTGCGTAGTTTCAGGTCCAGATCTCCTGCCCCCAATTCTCTCTGACATCTGTTCTCATGCAGGGATTCCAAGGGCCCAGCCCGCACACCTGCCTGCCCCTTGCCCTGAGAGCCCCAGCACCTCTGAGCCCAGCTCACCGCCCAAGTTGGCCATCAGGGTGCTGCTATTGAAGCCAGTGAAGTGGCCAACCTGGGGTGGCAGGGTGGAGCCATTGGGGCCAGGCCGAGGGGTCAATTGGATGACCCTGGGCCCCACAGCCACAAAGCTGACCAGCACTGAGGCCAGGGAACCAGATACCAGCAGGAATGTGAGGAAGGAGGCCCGGGCATAGAGGCCTGCCCCTAGGGTGCAGACCCCGCCCACCAGGCCCAGCAGCAGGGATCCATAAAGCAAACTCCAACCATAGCCCTGGGGCAGGACTCGGAACCCACTGGACCCTGTGGCATCTGCAGAGGAAGGAACAAAATTAGAAGACCAGGCCCTAAGGAGGGACCCCGACCATGACACAAAGCAAGAATAGACACTCTGCCTTGGTCCACCTGTCTTCAGAAAGGTCATCTTCCCTACTCCCTCACTAAACTGAACCAGAATCCTGGCATTGCTGGGTGGGTACCACCAATCTTACTGTCGATTTTTAGAGATATTAGTTTGGCCTGTAAGACTAGATGTTAAGTTCCCTGTGGACCAGGACAATCTCTGACATCTACACATGCCTGGGTACATGGTAAAAGCTCAAGAAAGACATGCTAATAGGGTACTTTGCCCATCTCTGCCTCTCTCCCTCATGATCCCAGCAAACCCACAGAGGTTCCATGACCAGGTGGGGAGAACAGACCAGCACCGAAGACATCAAGCACAGCCTCCACCAGCCCCAACAGGGAGACAGCACAGCCACAGACGTTAGCCAGGTAGAACATGAGGCCAATACTGCCTCCGACCTCAGGCCCCAGGGTCCGGCTGATCATGACTAATAGTGAGAGCAGGGGGTGAGTGTCAAGGGAAAAGGAGCATGAGAAAGGGTCCTAGCACAAAGCACTCTGCAGCTGACCCTCCACGTCTGATCTCCCTGCACATGTTCCCAGGGGCGACACATCCCAGCGCAGCCACTCCCAAGCCATGTGACTTCACACAAGTCCTTACTGCTCTTAAGTTTCAGTTTCCTCCTCTCTAAAATGAATGCAATCTACTTGACAAGACTGTTAGGAGAATCAAAATGACCGCTGGAACACACCTCGTGGACTAGAAAGTGGAACAGGTAAAGCCAAGTTGGTCACCTTCCCCATACCAGCCTTTCTTCAAAACACTCATTAGAACCTGCCTCCCTCTTGCCCTGCCCCCAAGAATGGAGAGGGGCCCCTCCCTCCTCCCTACACGATGGAAGAGCCCAGACCCCAGTCCATCAATGTTGAAGGATACAGTAAGCTCCACCACCCCGAACAGCTCCATTGGTGGCAATGGCACAGACAGAGAGGACGGTGAGCGCCAGGATGAAGTAGGCAACCAGGAGCATGGCCAAAGCCTGCAGCAGTCCAGCATGGCCCACCACGAACCCTGGGATAGGCATGGCAAAGCAGGTCAGAGGATGACTCACACACCCCACCCTTTCCCCTCACCCACTGGTCCTCAGTAACCTCTAGCCCTTCCACAACCTCATCCCAGCCCCGCTGCTCCCCACTGCACCCCCTAGTAAGCCCCTCCCCCCATCCACTCACCAATCCTCAGGAAGACAACTATACTGAACATGGACAGGACTGTGGGCACTACCACACCCAGGAAGGTGGAGAGTTTCCTGGCAGATTCGCCTCCAGGCCCTCCAGCCCCATTGGCAGAGAAGGCAACCCCATCTTCCCCCAGGAGCCGGTAGGCCAGCAAAGGAGAGTTTTCATTGGCCATGGCTGACAGCAGGTGAAGGGAACCAGCAATGGATTATGAGGCCTGCACAAGAGAGTCCTGAATGGAAAGCAGCTCCACTGAGCCCCTGAAAACACCTCTAAGCAAATACCCAGAAGCCTCATTCAAAAGAAACACACACAAAGAGTTAGCGGGGGGCTGACTGGTCCTGGCCACTGCCCCAACAGCGGCAGAATTTGGGCAGCAAGGCCCTTCCCCTTTCAGCTCCTGAGGGCCACCCCTTCCCCCACATCCTCGAGACTAGGGATGACAGTGGTTCTGGAAAGGTGCAAAGGTCTTCTCCCTTCTTAACTAGCAGAGGAGGAAGCAAATTCCCCAAAAGGGAAGTGAGTTATGGACAGGAAACCCTCCTCACCCCTCCTCCGCAGTACCGTGCTCCCACTTCAAGTTCCCCCATACAGTCGCCTCACCTACGGGGGGGGAAAAAGAAATTTCCCAATCTTCCCACACCCCACACCCCACACCCCACTCTCCCTCAACCCTCTCCCTCAACCCATCAGAAACCATCTCCTCTTCCCCTTGGCCTCACCAAACCCCTCCCACAACATGAGACACCCCCCAATACACCTTCCGCCACCAAAACAGAAACACAGGCAGGCAACCCAAGGTGGGTCCTCGTCCCCGCCCAGGTTCCTGCCCACTTTCTCTAGGGGTGGATAGGAGGGGGCCGCGATCCCTTTCTCCCCGTCCAGGCGCACCCCCACAGCCCGGGTACGGCCGAGCACTCACTCACCCACCCGGAGGACGTGGTTGCTCCGGGATGATCCCCGAGAGCCAGAGGGGTCCGCCACTATCGGAGGGGGCGCGGGTCCCGGAAAAGACAGCTGAGGCTACCGGGATGCCAGGCCGGGAGTCTGCCCCCCAGCACACGCGTCCCATTGGTCCCCGGGCTCGGCTCCGCCCCGTGGGTGCGCCCGGGGAAGCCCCGCCCCCTCTAGGCTCCGGTGGCTAGCGCTTCTCCTTCTCCACGTGTGACCGGGATGCTGCCCGGGGTGCCCCTCAAGCGCACGTCTCCTGCAGGGTGTGGGCCACGGCTCCTACAGTGCCCATTACCCTGGTGTAAACAAATGACCGTCACCCAGGAAGGACCCTCCTTCGAACCCAGAGGCGTCCGCAAGAGCCACAGATGAAAGGAACGTGCAGTTACGGCGGCAGGCACCTGCAGGTGGGCGGGACCACGACATCTGGCCCAGGTGTGTCTCCGGAACACTGGGCCTCGTCGGTCCAAGCCCTTGGGGTTCCTACGCAGCCTCTCGAATCCCCGGAACATCCGCGGGGTCTTGGCCTCACTCTTCACCTCCGGGGCCCTCCCCTAGCACCTGGTCCAGCCCACCGGCTGCCCTTTTTGCTTCCGCCACCTGAGGGAGCCATTGGCCGCTTATCCAGACGAGTCCTGGCTGGCGGCACCGGCAGCAGTTGGTCTGCTCAGTGTGCCTCCCGCTTTCTTCCCTCTAGTATAAATTACAGGATTTGTGAACCTCCGGGAGTTAGAATTCCCTTTCCACTCTGTTCAGGTACCAGCAATATCAGCACCACCTGGCAACGTTTCTGATCTGTAAACTAGGGGTTATCTAGAACCTCCCGCATAAGGTGACTCGGAGGGTTAAAGGAATAGGCACTTGAGAACAATGCCGAAATGTTCAACGTTATTATTTGCATGCAGTGCTTTATTAAATATGCATAACCAGCCCTGGCTGGAATGGCTCATTGGGTTAAATGATAGCCTTCCAACCAAAAGGTTGCTGGTTCGATTCCCAGTCAGGGCACATGCCTGGGTTGCAGGCCAAGTCCTCAGTTGGGAGTGGGCAAGAAGCAACTTATTGATGTTTCTCTCCCTTTCTTTCTCCCTCCTTTCCCCTCTCTCTTAAAGTAAATTTAAAAAAAAAAAAACAAAACGCATAACCAACCAATGAGGTAGGTAGGTACTATTATTTTCCATTTCTCAATAGGAAATTGAAGCTTAAAGAGCTTCAGTAATACATTTCTAACTTTCCTTTATGGTTACACTGTCATTTGAGCTTCAGGAAATGAACGCCACTTTTCTTCCCACTTGTGCTTGGCTGTAGACGTAAGGGCTCAAACCAGTCGAAATGTGGCTTTGCCAGGGAGAGGTCTCATGAGGTCTCATGAGTGTGGCATTTTTATTGGTCATCTCTGCTGCCCACCATGTGGAGTGTGGCTCCTGGGTCTTTCCAATACCACCCCTGCTGCAGTTTTTGGTGGTTTCTACATCCACATTGATGAGACTTTCAACACCCTAATCTGGCAGTCACTTAAATTCCACTTCTGCATAGCTCTTACCTTCTATCCTACTCAGTGGTCATGCCTGGACCTTGCTCTTATCAATAACTGCAAGCCCTCCCTCTTTCTGTTCACCTCACCTAGTAGGCCTGTTAAGGAAAAATCAGATGTTTGTTACAATGGTAAGAAAGATTTTATTCAGGACTATGACAATAGGGGAGAAAAGTGGAGCTCAACCCCCAAATACTACAAAGATAGTTGGGGGTTTATACCTAACAAGCAAAATGAGGGCACCAGTGAATGGAAAATTACTAAGAGGAAATAGGAGGCATAGGGGGGTTCTAGCTAAACAGACTTAACAGGTTTCTTGCTGAAGGCAGGCCAGGGTGATCAGATAGCTCTCTAAATTGGGATAGGCAGGCCCAGCAAAGATGGGGGCTCAGGTCAAAAGAGGGTTCACAAGAACCTAACTGAAGTTTGGTCAAGGGAAGGGTCTTTGTCATGCCCTGACCCCAACAATCCTCCACTTCACTGAACTGCAAATCCATTGATCCTGCCCTCTTTCCACTGTCCCCAACTCACTTCCTTTTTTATCTAGCTTAAAGGTCACAGTCAGTGAAAAGCACTCCCTTTTCCCTGTATCACTTAGTTACACCTCTTGGCAAAACCACAGCCCTGATAAACAATTTTCCAGCTATCCTGACCCTGCTCAAGTAGCTGAATGTAGCTGGCAAGAATACCCAGCCATGGCAGCCAGCCTCATTTCAAATTCATGACCATGAACCATAAGTGGGTGTCTAGTGCTGCTTAGCACTCAGACAAGATTTCTGTAGACCATTTACTCTCCCATACTCCTAGATGACTGTTAAATCTTCACCTCTCTCTTCAACCCTCCGGTGCTTCCCCTATTGTTCTCACTCTCAGCTCACTGCCTTGCTTCCCAAATGAGAAAACAGAAGCCATCAGATTAGACTCTAAAAGCTCCTATCTACCCACCACACTTTGCTCTGCCCTCCTGCCTGCTACTAGGGACAAACTGATTATGCTGCCAGTTAAGGTTAACCAGCTACTAGGTCCCATGTCATCAACTTGTTTACCCATTCCATTGGATCATTCCCATTAGTATACAAATATGCTTTTCTTTATCATCTTAAAAAGAAAAGATTTTCTTGAATCTACTTCACACCCCCCATTATCACTTTATTTCTTTGTTTCTTATAGCAAAACTTCTTGTATGAGCTGTCATTTCCAACCCCCCTAGTCTGTTTCTTCTTAAACCCACTACACTGAGGCTTTTGCCCCTCAGCAAAAGGGAAACTGCTCACCAAGTCACCAGTGACTTCCACTTGGTCAACCTATGGGTCAATGATCAGTCTTCATTTTACTGAACTACCAGCAGCATTTGACATACTTGATTACTACCTTATCCTCTCCAACATGTCCCTCATGTGGCTTCTAGGACACCACAGTCATACATTTCCTCCTGCTCACTCCCTTTTGCTGGTTCTTCTTCATCACTCCTTTTAACCCAGGAGCACCCCTAGGTGTTGGAGGCACAGCCACAAGGTCACTGTAGACCAGAGGCCCTACTGAGGACTGGAAGCTCAGTTCTCAGACTTCCTTTTCACCATTTACCTCATTCTCTTGATGATCTCATCCAATCTCATAACTGTGGTTTTTTTTTTAATGTTTTACTTATTTTATTTTTAGAGAGCAGGGAATGGAGGGAGAAAGAGAGGGAGAGAAATATCAATGTGTAGTTAATCTCATAATTTTAAATACCATCTTGTTACAGAACAGACCTATGCAGTAGGACAAAATACTATTACCAATTGGACCCCCCCTTCTCCCAGGGTCCCTCTGTTTTAGGTTCACCTTTGCCCACCACCAGGGAATTATAGCTCTCAATAACTCTCAATGTCAGAGATTGGTGAAAAGGAAAGGTTTATTCAAAAGTTATACAAACTTAAGAGTAATGACTTAATGTTTTCACTGAGATTCCCAAAGTCCTTTAGAATATCCACAAATGCACACAGTCCTTCCTTCCCCTCTTTGCCCACTCCAGGATACTGTATCTCAGGAAAAGAAATAGAAGTCCATGGCTCAGGTAGCCACCAGTTCTTCCCAGTATTCCATGCTCAGCTGGCAGGCCTCCCTTGGTTCCC